>LUGF01044741.1:735535-747753 GCA_001625245.1 Calycopis cecrops
ACAGGCTGGGGCAAGTTGTTAAGAGGAGGTTCTTAGGGTATAATGTGCATAAAATACTAGTTTAAGTTTATCCAAACATATATTTAAATACTAATCAACAATATCTTCTTAATAATATTCATTATTTTTTCTTAAATTTTCTCTAAATTAAACATTTTTACGTTGTAACATTTCTAAATCTTTATATACTTAACGATAGTGATCATTACAAAGTAATTAACAGCATGTATAACTAATCAGCATATAAAATTTGGTTTAGTCTTTAACGCAACAGACTTTAGTAATAATTAGGACAATTATTTATATAAATTAAACGTTTTTATGCTATAACACTTCTTAATCTTCATGTACTTAACGGTAGTGATCATTACAAAGTAGTTAACAGGATGTATAACTAATCAGCCTTTAAAATTTGGTTTAGTCAAATACAACAGACTTAAATAGTAGGTAATTGCGACACTTATTCAAACATCATTCATTACAAGATTCATCCGAGTCACAGTTTGGACAAATGAATGTTAAAACTCCACGAACTTTTCTGCATCTAGAATGGGCCCAGTTCTTGCAGTCTTGACACTGAACACACTCTTCGCCAGAACTTGAGTTAGAGTAGGGGTCAAAGCAGACTAAGCAATAATATTCTAAGCTTTTGTCTTCATCCTCAGAATTTTCGCTGCTTAATTGTAGAATTTTTCGTTTCACAGTTTTCTCTTTTCCTTTTAGTGTTTTCTTTTCATCTCCTTATATACTATCACTGTCCTTTTTTTTGCCTTTCCCTTTCCCTTTTCCCTTTCCTTTGTATTTTTTTAGTTCTTTATTATCAACGCTTAATTATCTTTTCTTGCTTTGTTCTTCAGCTAGTGCTTCTTTCTCTGGGGTATCTGTATCTGTATGTCTTTTGCAACAGTCTTTATTTTACTCCTTTACCTTTGCAATAACTCCTTAGATACGGAACCGCGTGTAGTTTTTCGGAAATAAGTCCGCATACTGTGAAAGAAAAAAAAATATTTTTACTAAATCATTGGTACACTCAGATTGGGGCAAGTTGTTCCGAGGTCACAACGTGCCCCACAAAAAAGGAACATCTAGCCCCAATAGCATGTGGTAAAAAAAAAGCAAGTTATAGGGTAAGTGACGAAACGTTTGCGATTTTAGAATAGTAAATATGTTGCTTGATGAATTTTTGTACGAACTAATCAAAAAACTAAACACTAATTATTTAACAATAATTATATATACCAAAAAGAAATAAGAATAAAATATTTACTTACGTGGATCAGCGACACATGAACGTCCTTTCCGATATACCGATTGCCACTGGCCATATTAAAATGGCTGCCGTCAGTGCGCTCCATTGTTCCATTTCACGAAGTGTTAACTAAATATATTTATCTCTTTTAGTCATGAAGCTATTTCATTCGGAACAACTTACCCCGGTAACTTTTAGCCCCGCTCTCCCCTACACAGATAAACATCTGATCAATACGAACAGCAGACAAATTATAATAAATGTTTGCTGGATAATTCCCGTATTCACTTCAGTAGATAAAAATGATATTTATTTCGTGTTTGCCTCCAAAAGCGTCACTCGAATGTAAACAAATTGTAGTGGTAGTTGGTACATTCAATAACATGAGATAAAAGAGAACTCTCGACAGGAAAGTGGATGCAGTGACCACTAGATGTCACAAACAAAGACACGTAAAATGTTTTTATCTCGTTTGAAGTAGGAAAGTCTCTTCCATTCTCTAGTGCAAGTCTCGAAGTGTGAATTCCGATATGGATCTCAACACGGCGACTGAAGCTTTAAGTCTAATGTTATTTGGTAGCGCGTCAGAGAAGCGATGTCTAGTAGGAATTGCATAAAACAAACGATCGCCATTGTTGAAATAACGATGACATAATACTCATAGACACGAGCGGCGAACCTTCATCGCACATGGTACTGGAGTAACAGCTGAGATGTCGCCGTTCATTATATGGGTTTCAGTGGCCCATTAGGTGTCAAGACGGGAGGAGCCATTGTGCTGTCTGGATCGTCGGTAGTCATGGATATAAAAATGACTCCGATAACACATTTGCCTTTCTCTCGGTGTAGAGCAGAGGGTCTACTTCATCGGCTTTTGCGACACTTTTGATTATGATCAAAAGAAGATACGAACTCGGACAAATAATAATCCACGTGGACAAAAGTGAAATTAGCATAAAAACTGATAAACATAAATAATTTTGTTCATTTAATATTCTTTATCTAATCTATTAACTAAACATATTATGGCGTAGGTGCTATACTTATATTAGGTACACGGGAATTCGCAATTATTTCCCATCCCTTGGAAAAGATTCTTTTTGGTAAAACCATTTATTAACATTGTGAGACGGAAAAAAATACGCTGGCCTCGAGGGCGCTAGTGAACATAATGTGAGGAGCGAGTTTGATTTATAGTTTTACTTCAGAATTTTTATCTGCTTTAATTAAAGTATGAGAAAGGCTTCTCGCCCGTAAAGACCTCATTCTGTAGTCGGATGCACAATGTCGGGAATTTCAAATGTGTTGTACAGAGAGGAGCAGGATGTGATTATGTGTGTGTGTGTGCGTGCGTGCGTGCGTGCGTGCGTGCGTGCGTGCGTGCGTGCGTGCGTGCGTGCGTGCGCACGCAAGATTTTGTATTAGACTTGTATCTAATCTAGTGATGTTTGTATCTAGTATGGCGAAACGGCGATGGCGGTTCCGCAGCAAATCTCGGTACGCCCATACACATTTGCATCATTGTTTTTCACACATGAAAACTTTATCAAAATAAGGATAAATCTTTTTCAATTTAAGTTACATTTTATAAAACGTATGAAAGCTTCTTGCGCTTAGAAGGTAACCGCAATCTTGATTGCTTACAAATTGCCCTGAAAGTAAAAAGATAGAAACTGTTATGAAATCAGCAGCTCGGCTCGGACAAGCAACACTCGCAAAGCCTTCGGGGCTGTTCCGTGAAAGCATTAATAACTTCTGACGTTGAATAAGGCTCCCGTAACTAGGATATTATGAAGTACATTATATAAAAGCAACGGTATTAAATATAGCGATGGAGTGGAAAAAATAATAAATGGAAGAATTTCCGAACTGCATATAATACATAGATACATCAATGGGAATAACGTGTGCGTAGTCGACACCACGTCAAATGACGGATATAAAAACATGTCAATTTGGATGACGAATATGAAATAGCTTTAAGGTGCTGATAGACTTGAGCATTCATTTGTAACAGAACATCGAGCATTCGCCGTTTTCATATTTGTCGAACTGAACAACGAGCCGAGCCAAGCATAGAGACAAACATGGGTATGAACATTTTCACGAGCATTCTAGTGACGGGGAACGGAGACGCGGAATTATGGCCGAAGCTTGGCTCGCCAAAAAACTCGAAGCAATGCTCGCTAGAATGCTCTCGTTTATTTTTCTGTATGTAACATTCGCATGAATGCTCACTACATGTGAATGCTCAAGTTTATCAGCCACCTTAAGATTCTTGTTTATTAATAGTCAAAGACGACTTATGTTCAAGTGATTATTGGACGAAGGCTGTACGTAAGAAAACGGTTATAAAATATATAAATAACTTTATTTGTGGGAGACGAATACTATCACACACAGGAAATAAGAACAAAAATAAACAAAGAAAACAAAAAGAAACCAAGACAATAAAAGTAAAAGAAGAACATGTTGCGCCAGGAGCAGTAAAATATATTTCCGTTGTCTAGTACCCGTAACACAAGTTCTACCACTTCCATTCTTCCACAGGGCTAGAATAAGTCCACAGAGATATTTAATATATTCAATATTTAATTTAATATAACGTAGTATTACTTTCACATTAAATACTTCATCTAAAAAGGTTTTCAAAGTTTAGTTAAATAAACGCGATGGTTCAACTGGCGACTCACTAAGCCTACTTTTATGGTATTATTTCCCACAGCAAACGATCAGTCGGGTATAACTGTTACACGGACGTGAAAAATATGCTCTTCAAGCGACCGGTACTCAGAAAAACTGGGCGAGGAGTACCCGACAGTGGCGGCCTAGTTTGGCTGCAATGCTACATAGCACTCAAAAAAAAGGATAATTAATACAAACTTTTCCTTCGGGAAGATAATCTTCGTCGCATTGCGCACCCTCCAGTCCACGGATGTATTAAGCATCAAATACTCATCTTGCTCTCTAATAAAAAGCAAGTTAAATCCAAAATGACATGGCAGGAATTGAAGAGAATATAAAAAGAGTTTCATTCAATGCTCTAAATTCCATCAGAGCTGTAATCAAAGACGTATAATCTCACACAAACATATATTTAAACCTCGCCTGAGCCTCGCCTTAAAGGTAAGAAGAAAACAATTTCAGAATTTAAAGAGAATATTCTCCAAAGAGTGAATCATAATATTGCTCTAAACTTTGAAGGTAGTTGAGGGACGGAGTTCCGACAGCGCCCGGCGCGCGGAGTGTTCTCAGCCCACTTGGCTTGTCGATCATGTCATTCGAAGTAAACAGGCAGCGTTCATACTGTTGTGTTAATTTTATATTTCTCGTAGCAGTTGGATCCTTGTAATAAAAAAAAAAAATTGTCTCTGTATTTTGCCTTACACATTGGCCTTGGCAACTGAACTTGTGTTGCGGTAATTTACTGCCTCACCATTCTATATAATAAATAAGCAAACGAGAAAACGGACCCTTGGAACGACTATCCACACCCATAGACACATATTTGCTTTGCACATGTATTTTCCCCCTAAATTCCTTCCCTCCTACATGACAGCATAGCTGCCGACTGGAGCAGTCCTTCTCCCTCGCTCCGGCACAGTTCTGTTGCAATGCAGCACAGCACTACTTACGTGGCGTTCAAGAAAATAATGACCATTTTCTTAGGATAGTCTTCAGACCACAAAAGTTACTAGAAACATAAGAAAAGAAGACATCATATTTTTTCTCATTAAAACAGCTTTGGGATGAAAGTATATAAGCAGAAAATAGTCAGCTGTTTATTATCTCGAGAAGATATTATAACAGGTCACCTACTTCGCATATTTACCAGTAAAGGTTTGATTTCAACAGCATGGAACCTATTTAAATTGTAAATCTAATTTAAATTATTATTGTAAAGTGGTGAATCGTTTTGAGCACAAACAATAAAAACAGTTGGCAATAAAAATAGTTATCATTTGTGTTGTTTGGATCAGGATTAGTGTTGTGTCGCGTATCGCTCTGGCGTGGAACCTGGCGCGGGGCCAGGGCCAGGCAGAAGCGGCTGCACTTTAGATATTATATAGGGCACGTCAAATAACGTTCGATATGTGTACTGTTTTATTTCAGCAGAAAATAGAAATGTAATTTAAGATCTTTCTTTGGTGAATTAATACTATAACAATAATTCTGTAAACTCTACATTTTTTCGTAGGACATCTCAATCCAGTTTTGACCAGCGTTGCTGTAAAGTACCCGATACATTTTTAAATTTTAATTAGATATGTATAAAATGCAGATTTTGTGTAAATATGAATTTTTGCATAAAATTGGGACGTTCACTGAATCTGAATGAACAGACTAGTAGTAACCAAAAAGCTATTGCTGCGGGCCCTGTGCTCAAAAGAACCCGCCAAAACGCCAAACAATCTATGTGACCTTAATGTACAAAATTATATCAAATCAGTGCTCCAGAACAGAATTAGCCACAGGCCTCGCGCTAGCTAAGGAGGCACTGGTACAGCTGCGCAGCTACTAGATAAATATAATTTTCCAAATTACTTTCATTCTTTCATTTTAGTTGTTGTTTCTAATACTTTCATGTTATTATTTTCATAACATGAAGAGAATGATTTAAGATTCCTTGAATAAATAATAAACAAGCTAATTATTGTTACTTCCGTATTTTCTTTCGCTTGGTTTTCATCATAATTCTTAGAAATCAAATCTCTTATTAAAATCCCTCATCAACGTAAATATTTTGTAAAGCAGAAAATAATAGAAAATATATTACTTACTGATATATTAATTGGTCCGTGACTACATCATTTATATTATCACCTAGGAACATTTCTTACGGAATATAAACAATCTTATGTGTCAAGTTATACTATGTGTGTGCCAAATGTAGTAACAAACAAACTTTCGCGTCTATAATATTAGTAGGATTGTACTCTTCGGTCTTCTGTACAATCTGCCGCAGAGTGTGGATGTGGTCTATGGTGCTGTAGCCGCTTCGAAACCCGGCCTGCTCCGGTGGCTGGCATTCGTCGAGTCTTCGAGCGAGACGGTTCGTGATGACCCTTGAAAACAACTTATATACATGACTCAGAAGCGAAATAGGGCGGTAGTTACAGTCACAGAAATATGTGGTAATCCATATATTAGCTCTCATATCCGAATCATCTGATCCGAGCTATTAGCTGGATTAAGCTACTACGATAGTAAATGGTAAGGAATGGATTACCGCCATATCAACTGAACCAATACGTGCCCATATAGGCATCTATCGGTTGCCAAACCAATCACTATAATTGAGTCTAACCAGCGTGTTAGGGTTAATTCCTTTTCATTACCCAAAACTGGCACGAACATAAAGGCATAAAAGAACGAAATCAAGAAAAAATATTTTAATCTAAATTACTCTTCTTATCCTCTACCAAAAATTTACTTATTTGACAGTATTTATTATTACCTTGGAACAAACTTGTTCATTATAAATAATTAGCTTTGAAAGTGTACATAACACAAGTAACCGTGGTCCCCGGTTAGACATGAGATAGTTGAAGTCAAAGTGTGCTCACAATATATAATACAATCACAGTATATTTGCCGTCATTGCTGATGATAAATGCTTTTACCTAAATACTTGTACAAGCAGTATTCAATATAAAAGCAATATTATATGATGAAAGACCGCTCTACTTCCTCACAATAGATCTCAAACGAATTTACAAAGCTCTTGTAAAAGAAGAATGGGATTTATCGTTACGTGTGGGAGGAGAGGGGAGGGGGGAGCGGCGCGTGTTCGTCGCTAAACATATTTTGTTATTTTTCCCTCACGACGAACCCGAGTGACAGCAGCGCGTGTCGTGATAACGAACTTCACTCCATCATCACAACGTGAGCCACAAAATGTAAAAGTGTGTTTCTCGAATTTCAGCTACGACGGCCATGTTTAAATGTATCCCTATGCGATACGTTATAGACTATACCTAGTGCACAAGTTCGTGCGCAGTGACAACATTCTTTATTCCATTGTGTAATCATTGTAAGAGGTAGCACAGCTGCCCTGCACAACGTGACACAATTAGAGTAAGTAGATGAGAAATGACAGATAAGTGATGCTGTCGATTCTGCAGTGTTTTTGTATCTCTGCGGTAGCCTCTGAGGAGGATGGCATGAAGAAGGGCAACGCATTAACACCACGGCAGATGTTTATGAGCGTATTATTGAACTTCTGATAAAAAAAAAACATTATAATATGAATGTTTTAAGTATTTCGTATTACCGAAGTATATATTTTCAAGATTTTAATGATACCATTTGTGAGAAAACAACAAAACTAAAAATTTACATACAATAAAGTGAATTTCTCTAATGAGATTACGTATTATTCCACCGAGCTTATGGCTTAACATCATTTAACAGATTACATCCATAAGTCGAGTTTTATCCTTGTATGTTATATGTACAACTGAGAAGTACATATGCAATATTTATGAATAATCAAATTGTTTCAATTGCTCGTTTGCCCCTATGCTAGAAAAATACAATTTTATCTTGTGGTAGGTATTTGCGAGAGAATTGACTTTAAATGTATGGAAATTGTTTCAATTGTGAGGGCATTGGAAACTTCAGAGCGTTTGTTAAGTTATGCTCTTGAAATATCGAACTCAAACTTTGCTAGTTCTTTGTGAATTAAAAATAAATTTAGCGCCTTCTCTCTTCGTTGATATCTTTTGTAGAAAGTTTCAGAATGGCCGCATCGTTTTATAAGTTTTGTTGTGTGCTCCGAGTGAAAATCACATTTTCTTTTCTCACTTTCTTTAAAAATTTCAAAGTCCTATATTTCTTCATTGCTTTGCGAATTCTTTTAGGTCCATGTTATGTCGTTTTATTACAAACTCCCTTATACCATTGGAAAATGTTACAACACACAGAGACAACAGATTTATATAATTTCAAATATACATTGTTATTCATTTTAGAACATAAATATGTCGGCGCATGAGATAATAACTTGGAACCTAATTACTAGTCCGGTCAATTTAGACATAAAAAAGTGGTTAAATAACAATAATTCCCGGAAAGCCAAATTTTGGTGGAGACCTATAGTTTGCCATTACAAATCACGTTTTAAAAGTCCCCATCGATCCTATGTGTGCTTAAAAAGTTATTCGAGGTCAAAGGTCAAAATTTGAGGTTTTTTGGATTTTGCTTGAAAACGGTAAGTTTTATCAAAAAAAACCTTAAGCCAAAGTTGTAGATCTTAAAATTATCTACAAACATGCTATCAATGATTTTTTCCTAACAGTTACCATTCCTGAGATATCGCGATTCTAAGAGTCATATTATACATGATATGCACATATAAGCCACGTAATAATATTAGGCACTTAATACAAGTATATATACTTATTTGTGTCTCTTTTATAGATATTATACTATCCTAAAAACATTTATTCAAATGGTAGCCAGTCCCTAACTGAATTCCCTCTATGCACGGCTTAAAAAACATCGGGCTATTCTATTGTCCGTAGTGTTACAAGGACCGACATCCGCTATGTAAAACATATGACTATTATATGAATATTTTATGACTCTTATATGACTCTTAGAATCGATATATCTCAGGAATGGTAACTGTTAGGAAAAAAATCATTGATACCATTTTTGTAGATAATTTTAAGATCTACAACTTTGGTTTTATGTTTTTTTTAATAAAACTTACCGTTTTCAAGCAAAATCAAAAAAACCTCAAATTTTGACCTTTGACCTCGAATAACTTTTTAAGCACACATAGGATCGATGGGGACTTTTAAAACTTGATTTATAATGGCAAACTATAGGTCTCCACCAAAATTTGGCTTTCCGGGAATTATTGTTATTTCAAATGTCTATATTGACCGGACTATACCTATTCGTTGTAATTTATAGTTGACAACGTACTTCACTTCACAGCACAATTTTTTGCAAAGATTAAATATTAACATAATTATATTATTAAAAGGTAAAGGACATTCCCTCCTTCCTCCTTTACCTTTTTAATAATATAATTATGTTATATGTACCTAAAAAGGATTTTTTTTTGTTTATGTTTATTGGAGGTTATAATAATAATTACTAATATAATCAAAAAATGTTTCCCTTTTATTTCTGTAAAAACCGCCCGATGCAGAGTCAACGGTCGCCTTATAACATAATACTTATTACGAGAATACATCTCATGCAAACTAATAATAGTTTGACATTTAAATGAAGAACTAAGGTTTATTAAATATCTTGTGTACGGTATCTGAAGGTCGGGAGCTCACACCGACAATATTAAAATGTCAGTCCCCGGTTTTATCTGACCAAAAGTTTTCGTGACGAGATCGCGAAATCTTACCTATTTAAAGTTTAAGAGAAATCCTGTCACATGAACTGAGATCAAAGAGATGTTAAACGATGGACGGAACAATTTAATATGAATTTCGACATAAATACTGAATTTACAATCAAATTAATACATTAAATCTATTTAGCAAGTGGCTACTAACACTCGACATCTATGAAAATATGCATATACAGCTCATGTAGCACCCTCCATTAAATGATCTAATAATAATAATTATCGAAATGGAATCGAATAACCGTATTTAATAAATTAATTCAATTTTCTATGAATAGGTAATCGATTGAGTTCGATAAGTTAAGCAATGCTGCGTATACCCGCACCTAGATCGTAATGAGTTAGACGTCTTTTTGTAGAACATCACCTTAGTCGTCTTCAATAATTCGTAAGGCAACGGTTAAGACAATTGCAGACCTTCTCATCTATTTCTTAACCTCAAGTCTACCTTCACCGGAAACCAATCCACAACGGGCCTATGCTGTGCGTTGCTTATCTTTATCCCCTCAATTTTGTACATAATCAGATCATGTTTCATGCAAGTACCAGATGACAGTGGGATGCAAAAATACAGAATTAGGTAAAACCTTTAATATAACTAATTATGTGGTATAATATGTATAAGACTAGCCTAAAATTCTAGTAGTAGAGTAGTTGAAAAATTTAAATATCATCATTCAGTATTTAACTTACAGTTCCCGGAGTACTTCACTTTGTTGTACACAAAGATAATGAGCTTCTTAGCTCGAGTATCTCGGGTAGTTATATTATAACTGTTATATTAAAAGGAACTTTTGTGCGGTGTGTAAGTAGCCGGTGGCCCATGGAGGAATGGGGGGCAACGCATCTGCATAGTCTCTATGCGGAAGTTTGTCTCTGGCTGCTCATTTGTCCCTGTTCTGAACCACATGTGATGCCATCTAGTATCAATTAGTGTAATCAATATGTAATTCCGATGTGTGCCGAGTAGATCGTTCGGCCGCTCTCGGGCACCGATGACGCGTCGATGTTTCGAGTTGCTTCGCGGACACTTGAGAGTCGCCATATTGTTGTATTGTTGGCATCGCTTGAGAGATTACGCTCTCGCCTTTGAATTACGCCTATATTGTTTCGATTATATCGGTCGCGTCTTGATTTGCAATGGTAGACGCAACTTTGTTGCGATTTAGATTTGAGTTGTGATACTTAATAATAATTTACGTATTGTTTTCCCTGTTAATATTATCGGGAGTGTAAATTAATTGTTTGGACTAATATTTGAACTTATGTGATACCTAATATAATTTACGTGTTGTCTCCCCCTTTGTTATTATCGGGAGTGTAAATTAATTGACAAACTAAATGAACTTGATTGATTGTGTTGTGTATAATTGAATACAAAAGACTTTGATACCCCCCTTGACGAGGCTTGCCTAAGAAGATTCATACTTCGGGCGGACTGCAGCTTCACGGAAAGCTAAGTATATCACACACACGCTTAAAATTTATGGCCATAGGTTTTATAGTTTAATGTGATATATCTTAAGCCGAACCATACAGCACAACAAGAGACACAAGGTAATTATTACTTATAGCTATTTAAAAAAAATGTAATTTAACATCGTTGTTTTAGGGACTCGCACTAGGACTCAAATATATATATGTTTATTTGTATAATATATTTATTTGAGTCCTAATGCGAGACCCTGAAACAAATCAAAAATTGACCCTCAGGAAGTTCCATAACTCGGTCGGCTCGTAACCAGAGTGTTGCTGCACAAGACGCGCCGGAATGACCGCCGGGCGACGAGAAAAAATTGAAAGACAAAGAACAGATACAGGTTGATGATGATTGTGATCGTGAAATTATAAGAAAGTTTTGTGTAAAAATAAAATAATGTAATTTTCATAGCATTTTAACAAAATTATTTAAATTTCTTTGAATAAATAATAAACATACTTATTATTGTTATTTTCGTATTATCTTTCGCTTGTTATGTTTTCATTATAATTCTGGCAGAATAAATCTTCAATTAAAATGATCCATCAAAGTAAATATTTTGTATAGCAGTGAATAATAGAAAATATTGTTCTGAAATAGTAGTTTATGGAACTGTCATATAAAGAAGGGTATTAAAACACGAGTGTGAATTTTTGAAACGAGCGAACGCGAGTTTCAAAATAGTACCTCACGAGTGTTTTAATACCCGTGTTATATGCAGTTGCATACACTACTTTATCTTCACTAATGCAATTAATCAATTAATCAAACATTGCGAAACATTAAATTCACGCGTATTGCCCCATTCGTTGTTGGACCGACGACTGTTTGACCGACGAGGCGACGACTGCTTGACCGACGATTTAAAATGTAATGCTCTTCGAAGATAAATATTTTTATTAAATACTTTAATTTGATTGCAAAAATTGCGGCGCGTAAATATATACTTTTTATAATTCAATGTTAATAAAATACTAGCTTCAATGTTGAATATAATTCGTTGTCTGTGGCGTTCATTTTTGCTTTCATTTTTTTGTAGAGCTTTGTCTCTTTCTCGCAAATCCTTTGCAAGCTGGCATTGAACCAATGAGAGCGCAGATGCAGCGCGCGCA
>LUGF01044741.1:754808-768517 GCA_001625245.1 Calycopis cecrops
GGGTTAGAAATATATTATCAGACTGTACCCAGTCAATACCACTGAGGTTAAAGTCGCCCACTATGAGAAAAGTATCTGATATGTTATCAATTACAGTGTTATTAAGTTTTGTAAGGAGTTGAATTTTGTTTCAGAAGAAGATACATGATGTGTGTCGGAATTGGAACAATAGGTATAATAGCTGCGCCTCGCGGTTTCATCTACTAAAAACTATCCTATGTGTTAATCCAAGTTACTGTTTACGTGTGTGCCAAATTTCATGAAAATCAGGTTTAGTAGTTTTTGCGTGAAGAAGTAACAATCAAACAAAACAAACAAACATACGAACTTTCGCATTTATAATATTAATAGGATTAGCAATATATCTCTGTCGACCTTTTAGAGGATACAAATATCAAAATATTGTATGAATGAATGTAAGTAAAAAATGTAAATAAGTATACATTTTAATTAATTTAATTGTTGTTGAATTCAAAGTTGATATTTATTTCCATTGACATTTTTTCACTCAAGATCAGATCGAAACATTAAACATTATTAAACATTTTAACAAACAAACTCGTTCGATTGTTTGTTTGTAAAAATGTTTGGAATGATTGTATTAGTGTTACAGAATATCTATTTCACCTATAGTCAGTCGAACAGAAACAAATGAAAGTTAACTTTACTGCTAGAATAGAGTCTGCTCTCTGCGCCGCTGTATCGCTCCGACGAGACCAATTGAATCGAAGTGCTACGGAGAACCAAAACTCGATAACAAAAAGATGCTTTTACTATTAAAACCAACTCGAGAGGAACAATAAATCGATCTAGCTTCTAAATGGTGTATTATTTACTGCTTGAATTATATACGGTTTAGCGCATTGGTGATACGCCTAAGTTTTCATAACTTATGTTTATGCGTGTTCTACATATTTATTTTGTGCCTAGGTATAGTTATGAATATTTTGAATAATCTAGTGTAGTGTAGAATTGTACTATTTATTGGTTAGTTGCGAACTGATTTATTGCTTGGCAATAGATTTGATGAGTTTTTGACTATTTGACATTTAATTGTAATTAAACTTTTATACTCCTTTACGTAAACCCTAACTGTTAAAGGTACATCTAAGCATCGAAATAGTAAGCTTATGTTACAACATTTTTTTTCAAAATTATTTTTAAGCTGACATTATCTTTTATGAATCAAATAAAAATAAAAAATAATTTGGTCATTTTGGCTTCATATTTAGATGAATGTTGCAGTTTAGAATGAAATGAAATTAATACAAAACCGTTTATCGTTTACGAAATGACTAAAAATGTGTCGAATAAATACAAAATTTGGGCTTTGACCTCCCACTATTATGTACTTATATTATTACCTATAGAATACGGATTTTTTATAATCACAAATTCACAAGCACTTTATAAATCAGGTTAATTAAAAAATAAAAATTAAAAAAAAACAAAAAACCTGCCTGCTTGAAAAATAATAACTAAATAGAAAATCAACTGAAAAGGCTGGAACAAGATAAAAATTCAATTTTTACGTGCAGTCGGAGGCATGCACAAAACCATAATTTTTTTTGCGTAAATTACGTAATCTGATTTCAAGAGTTCACATTATGTGTCACGAAGCCGCTGGCGTAAGGTAGTCAGTTTTATAAAGCACTAACTGGCGCCCGCGACTTCGTTCGCATAGCGTAGTTGTATTATACTCAGTGGTTATTCTATCAAATGGTTCTTGTTTGTTGCAGTGTGTCGAAATGCAGTCCAATTTAAAGTATTTTTTTTTTATATACGATGTTAGTTGTTTTCCTTCTGAGGTCAATATGAACAGGCCTTCAGCGCTAATTTAGTTTTAATCCGTCCATTCGTTTCGGAGATTAGCCTGGACAGACAGACAAACGGACGAACACACAAACAAAAAAAATTTAAAACTTTGAGAAGTGTTCTTATACTAAGTATTTGAACATAGCCCCCAATTAGTTTTTCTTAAATATATTCAATGTACAGACAAACAGATTTTACTGTTTTATTATAATTATGTATTACTACAATAAGTTTCATTCATAACATCATAGGTTAGGTTAGGTTAGGTTAGCAGAAAGTTTCTTTCAAATTTTCAAATCCGTCGGGTAAAGTAAAATTACTGTATTTCCCGTAGGAATGAGCGATTTTCCTGTAGTAAAGTGTTCTAAATGTTGACCAGGTTTAGTATCTATCTATACACTACAAAAAATTTCATTTGATTCCATCCAGTAGTACCATCGGATATTAGCCTGGATAAATAAACTAACGGACTAACATACAAATTCCTTATTTCAAACGCATTTATTTATTTTTAATCAATAGCCCATTAATAAGGACTTCCATACAAACTTTCAACCCCTATTTCATCCCCTTAGGGATAGAACTTCTAAAATTCCGTCCTTAGTGGGTGTCTTCTCAATAAAAAGACCCTACTCACCAAATTTCGTTGCTGTGACTCTAACAGTTTTTGCTCGGCGATGATGAATCAGTCAGTCAGGACATGTTATTTTATAAGTATAGATATATATTTTTCCCAATCTCTATAGCTAGTTTATTTCTGTACCAAATTTAATCAAAACTACTTTAGTCGCTTAGGCGTAATAGCTTAATAGATAGACAGTTACTTTTGCGTTATAATTAATATTAGTAAGGCAGTAAGCACTCGAAAAATGTTTTTTTGTCATTGGATATTTTTTTAGTATTACAGTTGTGATAATAATGATATATCTTTTTGAAATCCTTGTGTTGAGCCCTTTAATTTGATACCTATGTTGCAGTGTTCGAACAAAAAAAAATATTGAACTGAAGTCCAATGGCGTAGCATAGCTGCCATGTTCGGTTTTTTTTAACGCCACCTATCTAAGAACACTTGGGCTGCTAAGACGAGTTTAACGATACCTCAACTATGTAAATCCGTTAAGCGGTTCTAGAGATATGAGGTAATAAAGAATATTACACACATACAAGATACGCGCGAAAAACATATACCTTTCCTTGGCAGCCGGGTAAAAAGGCACATGCTATTTTGTTCAACGATGGATATCGTATGTTATCTGAATAAAGAAAAGTTGTCTGCCATTAGAACAGCGGCGGGGCTGGAAACTTTTGTTTAAAGGTGCTTAAATAGAGGAACAGGTTACAGGTACCGACAAAACCGTGACAAAACCTGAACGGGTTGGTACCTACCGTTAACATTGCAATGTTATCGTACCGGTAACATTGTAATGTTATCGTACCGGTAATTTTGTAATGTTATCGTACCGGAAATATGAAAATTTTATCGATAATAATAAATAATCATCGGTGACCAAAAACTAGCCCTCTATATTACTCAATAAATATTAACTACGCATTTTCACCGTGAGACCTGATGTAATCACACCGCGACTGCACATTTGTGATTTGAGTCGAATATTCCAGTAAAATTTTTATTTATCTCTATCGTAGCACTGACGTACTCTCTCTATGTCGCCACTATGATACTTTTGTAATTCTGACCTGACACCGAGCCCACGACTCAAGTTTAAATAATATTATACTATCCAAACACTATCTGCAGATGAACTTCGTAATTTAGCCAAGTTTTGACTCTATATGAAACTTTATATGAAGGATTGTTTAGGTTAAGAGTAAGGCGTGTAGCGGCAAACGTGCAGTCGGTACACTCAGACAAGTGTCAATACAACGCCTGATAGATAGATGAAGTTTCGTTTTCCCTGCTGTCCATTTGAAATCTCACAAAACGCACGAAACTAAAATGTCATGCCGGTGTTGCGTGGCGAGAACGTCGGTGACAGGGCTGCTGCCTGCTGGTCCAGTTATATTACCTATTCAGTTTCTACTGTAATAAATAACATACTTTTTTATACTATTTCCACTTTTTATTAATTTAAATTACATCAAATACGACCGGTTTCGATAACTCATCGTCAGGTAAAAGTCTATCCAAATTCATATAATTTTCATTGAGTACATTATTGTATATATCCACAATTATGCGAGCCCGTAAGCGAGTGGCTAGAGCATTATAGCTATCCGAATAATCTACTTATATTCATTTTATCATTGTGGCGCGTACCTACGTACAGGCGCCGCACACATTCTAGCCACGCTCAGCGCCTTTGTATAAAGTTGACTTACTCTTCTTAGTTTACTCTTACAAGAGGATGCAGTGGGTCAGCAGCTGATCATAGACGATAGCTCTCGCATAGGTGATATCGGTTCATAGCGCAGGGTTTACTGTAGCGTTACGTTTGGTTTTTGCCATACTACGTAATTCATAAAGATTGACTGGCACACATCACTTTTTCATTGCCTTGTAGGTATCAGAACACAAATATATTTTATCGGCTTGTTCTTCTTCATAAAAACAAATTACACAAGTGACATGCTCAGTCGCGATCGATCGACCAACCTTATCTATAATTACTGTCTGTTTATCGAAGGAATGATACTTGTGCGGGTAAAACTTGTAACAAAACTTTGGGCTAGACGACGCCCTTCCATGTCTTGATCCTCTCCGTGAGCCTTTCATTCACGACAGAACGAGGCCAGCTTTACTTGCGCGTGCGAGCTGCCCCCACGTCAGAGGCGAGGGTTTAGGGACCCCGCGGTCTCACTGGCCACGATAATAACAGTTAAGTTAGCTGTCGTCAACATTCTCACATCGGGAAGCATCTCTCCCATCTGCACGAGTGGGAACAGTTCTTATTTCTGATTTTATTTATTTACTTAACATTATACAGGCCGTCCAAGAAAACGGGACACCTGTTTTAATGTGGGAGGGTACATAAGTAGTGTTCCGTCCGTCCGTCATGTTGGACAACCTGTATATTATCACAAAAAGGCACGTACATTATATATATTTAACGCCACACATTCACAAGCAACTTACCGATCGTACGTATAAGGCAAGCATTTACTTCAGTAGTCAACGATGGAGGAACAAAAATCAAATACTCATTATATATTCATGATACGATATAATATTATCGCCCCCGATTGCGCGGTCTCGGTATTTGAGGGACGCGGAATTTTGTACCCGCGGGATCAGCGAATTTCCGGAGTTTGCAGCTTACAGATATTGTAAATATATGAAAATTACTTTTTTAATAAGGTGGTAAACGAGAAGTCGGAGACATTTTCATGACCACCGACGCACATAGGGCCATTTGATCGATCTACGCGGTCAAAATAATTTTACTTATTATTTGTATCATAAAAGTATGTAGTTCATAAAAGTAATACTTTCTTATTTATAAAATTTATTTTATGATTCCGATTCGAACTAGGAAATATTAAAATAATTAATTTAATCTTCGTCACTATTGGAAAAATCACTATCGAGATTCGGCCTTGCAGTCGATAGAAGTTCCACGGTTTCAGGCAAGTATTTTTTTATTCTTTTCTTTATTGTACACTCCGACTCTTACACCTGAAGCACCTTGTTGATCTAAAACGAAAATAATTATATATTTAAAACTTTTTAAACTATAATCATGTTTTTTAGTATTTAAAACAAAAACATCAAATTACCAGAATGTTATTATTCTGCGGTTTTCTTCGGCTAATTCAGTTATTTTTAAATAGTCAAGTGTTGAAACTGTCTTACGCATTAAGTTTTATGACAGGATCTAACAGGACAAATATTCGATTGAATACAATATTTAAATAAAAATCTATGCAGAGCATATACATACTTTTAACATGTACAAGGTTGATAAAGCGAGAGGCATTAAATGAAACCACATATTTAGTGTATCATTTTCAGGGTACACAACAAAAATCAGATCAATCGAAGCAATAGATTAGCAAAATAAATTTTTAAAAGTTTTTTCTCACTACGTTCACGCTGTACCGCAGCTGATCGTCGATTATGGCAGGCCGAGGTCATTCACCCCGTGCTCGTTGCAGCTGCCCGTTACAAAACATGATAATTTTTTTTCGCTATTGAATTCGTTGGAAAAACGTATTTTCGTATACTAACTTAACTACGTTAACTTTTTTAATAGTTTGGATTAACTGTAGGCACTTACAGTATATGTGCTTTAATTTAAAACCTCTCACTTTTATCAACCTTGTATAAACTAAATTTTTATATAAAGTAATGGAAAATATTGTACCTATATTATTGCTTCCTTTCCTGACGAATCAATCAAAAATTCTTCAAAAATTAAAGTAGAATAAAAAATCAATATTGGATTTAAATTTAATTACTTTAATCGACCGCGGTCGTTTCGTTTTTTCGGTCGGTCGTTTCGTTCGACCGCTTAGAATAGATACGTACAACAAGTTGAACGATCGAATTCCGACTATGCCGGGACAGGCCGGGTAAGGCAGGGATATTATTCTCGGATTTGTCCCTTGACTCAGGCTGTAGTTTTTTTTTTTTGGATTTTGTACTTTAATAATTTAGACTTTTGGCCGCGTAGATCGTTCAAATACTAGGGTATTTGTTTGGGTGCGACGCCATAGACATGCACTCAGAGGCTATACAGATGCGTTGCCTTCCATCTGCCTCCCTCCTATATAGGTCATCGGCTACTTACACAACGCACGAAACGCGACAGCACTAAGCGATAGGTACCTCCACGGTCGTGCTGTCCTATTCGGCTCGCAAGCATGCAGCAGGCACTAAGTACCTCTTATTAAAAACATATTATAGTATTATAGTAATTAGTTAAACATATTATTATAATAATATTTATATACTATATTCTATAACATTATCAATCTAAACCCAAAACTAATAAATCACTTTTAGTTGTATGTAACCGAAGTTAAACTAATATTTTAATCTACCGGATCTACCGGATTACAATTGAACTAACAGACACGCTATGTGTTTTAGATAGTTTGTATTGTGTGGACTAGATGGCAGTGTATAGTAGGGTAAAGGATTATACAAATATGAAATAACTACATAATAATCATTAGCTTAATAATATTATCTACTGCAAGCAAAGACAACGAATTACTTACCAACAATAATTTAAATTGTCCCACATTTACTTAATTTTTTAATAAAATTATATATACTTTTTAACGGTGCAATCTTAGACTCAAATATCAGTCTCAATCTCTAATTATTTACATTTCCGAACTTAGTATTTGATCTAAGATCAAGGAAAATTAGAAAAGTATAAATTGTTAATTGCTTTATATTCAATTTTTTTTAATTTTTAGGATTTTTATTATAATTTCTTTGGCAATTTATTACTTAACTTGTAAAACAAAATGATTATGTCACGATGTAAAACGTCACGAACGAAGTTTATCAAAATGTCAAACGGTGTAGCAAAATGTCATTCATAAAACAGCTGTGTCGAGTTAGCCGAAGCCTTCCCCGAGGCTCAAAACGATTTGTATCGTCTGCTAAACCAATAAAATATATTAAAAACATAATGTACGTATCTGAAGAAAGAGGTTCACCTTATTCACCCGATTACCGAGTATATTTCAGTAAGTATTTTTTGTTTGTTTATAATTTTTAAGAATTTCTAAAGTGTAAGTTGAACGCATGTGCCGGTGCCGTCATAAGTGATAAAGCAAATGTTAAGCGAGTTAATGGTTTACATAATATAGACTAAAGGTCAAAGCAATAAGCTGTAACTTCCTGATAAATAGATGGAAATTAATTAAATAATATTTTCTATACCTAACCTCAGTAAAATTGTACTTACAATATAGCCATTAAAAGTATATAGATGCAATAAATTTAAAAATATTTTTGCATTACCCATATAATTTTGAAATATGTTTAAATCATGACAACACTATACCTACATTTAAAATAATTACTTAAATAAAATAACTTAGAAAATATCCAAATTTCCTGATTTTATGAGAATGTAAAGAGAAAGCTTTTTATGAAACAAGATAAATTTTTACTTCTCAACATATTTTTCTATAGCCGTTTTCACTCTATTTGCTTTATTTCTTGCTGTGTTTGACCTTTTCTCATCTCAAGGTTGTCTAAATATTAAGAAATTAATGCTACTTTGTCTAAATTAATAAGGTATTGTTTAATAATATAATATTGTAGTAAATTCTGTGGGGTGTGATGTTTATGTATGTTTACCGTTGCAATATATTTGGAAATGTTCATTATTTTGATAACTTAACCCTTTACATTTTCTTGTTTATTAGATGCCCAAATCTTAAATTTTCAGTTATAAATTAAAAATGTAGTATATGTGACATTACTGTCTGATTTATTATATTACTACATGAGTATATAAAGTAACTAGCTGCGCCCCGCGTAACCTTCGATCCCGTGGGAATATCGGGATGAAAAATGGATGTTGGCCGATTCTCAGACCTACTCAATATGCTCACAAAATTTCATGAGAATCGGTCAAGCCGTTTCGGAGGAGTATGGCAACGAAAACTGTGACACGAGAATTTTATATATTAGATAAAAATATGTAAACATCAGCTGATAGCTGATCCTTTTTATTTGATAAGATTATTTTGTGATAATAATTGAACATTTGACTACACTTAAAGATATCACTATTTATATTTGATGAGTATTCAAATTAAATATAAATGAGTGTTTGATCTTGTTCTTGACTTGTTAACATAACTTTATAACACTACATATTACAAATAACTATCATACAATTTCACACAGTAGGAAATGTCTATTTATTTTATACACCATTATACTTAATAACTATTTATGACTTTCACAAAAAGCTGTGTACAATGAGAGAAAGTTTTATGTGATGTAAGCTTATTTTGGTAGGGGCGGCAGAGACAAATTAGAACATTAACATTAATTTACATTGCAGACATTTTATTTTACTTTATAGAAATATTTATTTTGTTGATGGTTATATAATATAAGTCTAAAGAAATAACATGTATATCTTATCATATTTACTTAAGCGATAACTTAGTCCTTACATCATTCAATAAAAACATTATATTTATCAAAAAATATAAGCCTAGTTACTTACCGACATAAATATTAAAAACTTATGTGAATATATTATTTATGAGGATATACGAGTAAGTTTAAACAGTTATCAAAACACTCCCAAGTGGAAAATGATATGCTTTTAAATGCAGTTGGATTTAAACATTTTTTATTAAAAACTAAAAGAAACTATAAAAACTTTAGTTTATTAGTATTTTAGCGCCAAAAGCACTACCTACTAAAGTTTTTTAAATAGTACTACTGCTTAATTGAACACAGCTGGAGAGCCATCTCTTGCTCACATGATAATGCCATAAGATTATAGCTATGGTGTCGAATTTAGTGCCATTTGTGAGTATCCCGTAGCCCAATGGAGAATGGACAGAAGTAGGGAGAAGCATTGGTAATATTATAATGATGCTGAAATACCAAATGGTTCCGATTGTTTGTTTGTCTTCAGCATGCTTTAAAAAACCGGCCAAGTGTAAGTGGGGCTCGCATACCAAGGGTTCCGTACCAATCATAGGTATAGGTGTTTCCGTGAGAACTAGACTATAAGTTAACAAACTTACACATGCGGGTGCTTGCAAACATTTAGTATGAAATAAACTACAGGTACAAGTTGGTAATGATTTTTCCACTGATATAGGTTTAATTTAGTAGTTTTCAGATTTATTCATATATGTAAGTTCTTACTTCTTGCCAAATTTCCCAATTATAAGTAAACAGGAAGTGAAGAATAGGTTTTAGAAAAAGTGCGCTTTCATACAAAATTTGTGCATAGATGGCTATAACTTTTTATTGCGTTAACTTAGAGGCATGAAGACGTAATAGACCTGAGCATTTGACATAAATTTCAGCTAAATCCCTTTACGCGTTTTCGTGAAAAAGGTCTTGACAGACGGACAACAAAGTGATCCTGTTAGGCTGGTTTTAGTGTCACGCGGACCGTCAGTACGGATCGCTCCGCGCATGCCGATCTGTATTACAGCTACGGAGTGTTTTAAAGTATGTAATGAAGACGGGTACGTACGGACGACCGTCCGCGCGGACAGCTCCGCAGCCGTCCGCATGGCGCGTCCGTGCCACGGAGCTGTCCGCGCGGAGCGGTCGTCCGTACGGACCCGTCTGCATTACGTACTTTAAAACACTCCGTAGCTGTAATACAGATCGGCATGCGCGGAGCGATCCGTACTGACGGTCCGCGTGACACTAAAACCAGCCTAAGGGTTCCGTTTTTTTCTCTGAGGTACGGAGCCCTAAAAATGAACTCAACAAATTGGTGTAAGCCATGTAGGAATATATTATGCTCTACTGCCCATGCGTAACAATAAGAAAAATTAAATAAATGCAAAATGTAATGTGCTAATATAAATCACAGATTAAAACCAACAAACAAATAAACTTATTAAAACGTTATTAATTTTAATTTTTTAATCATTTAATCTTATCTAAAAAGAACCTATGAAATAACGATTTGGAAAGTTTAATATTAAATTTTAAAATTAATAGACGTTTGAATTTTGGCACAAGATAATCTTGTGCAAAAAATAACTAGCCACATTTATGAGGATGACAGATAGATAGTATTATGTTTACTGAATGATTTGTTTCAGTTTTTAAGATAGAAGTAGACAAGACACAGCTAATCATTTATATCAGCGTAGATTATAATTCAACTTGTTGAAACATTTCTTGTACCCCATGAACACACTTTTGTAATCGTTTTTACGTCTGTCTGTCGTCGAGAACAGGTGGCATAAAATTATGTCAGTCCTGAGGGTGTTCATCAGTGTTCATCAGGGCCCATTCAATATTTAGGGTAACCCTGGGCTATACTGAACTCACCGCACACATTAACTCGATCGAGGAGATTACATTACGTTCCCATTAGTGTGCGTTGCAGTATAATTTCATACAAAGAATACTGAACGGCTCAAGGCGATACGGCTACGTTCCCTTTCCGAGTTGACATGTGTACGGTGACCATAAATATGAGTGTAACTTGCAGAGGATGAGGGCGGCCCCATCTCTCCGCTCCACGACATCCCGCTGTGGGCGGACAAGGCGCAGCGGCTGGCGCACATGGTGGTGGAAATTCCCCGCTGGTCCAACGCCAAGATGGAGATCAGCCTCGGGGAGCCGCTTAACCCCATCAAACAGGACGTGAAGAAGGGGGCCATGCGGTTCGTGAGCAACGTATTCCCCCACCACGGGTATATCTGGAACTACGGCGCACTGCCGCAGACGTGGGAGGACCCGCGGCACGTCGACCCCGGCACCGGCGCAAGAGGGGACAACGACCCCATCGACGTTATCGAGATCGGCCAGCGAGTCGCGCAGCGCGGAGAGGTGAGCTGCACCACGATTAGTAGCCATAAGACGCCCCCTGCTCGACAGGGACTGGGGGAGGCCCAGAGAATGTCAAAGTTTAGATATTTCTAATGCCGGTCTGAAGCCAGGGCTGTCTCATGCCGTGCGGCTTGCGATAGCCCATTATGGGATGGGGCTACGAAAGGCAGCGCATCTACTAATTCTGGTTATATGGATGTTTAGAAGTATAGTCTAAGACTATGACTACCGACGCCCATAGACATCGGCATAGAGGGTATACGGATGCGTTGTCCCTCTTCCTCCTCCCTCCATAGGCCACCAGCTACTTACTCACCACACGAAACGCCCGCTTCGTGAAAACGATGGACCCTGCGTGCTTGCTCTGGACACTCGATCCTATTTGAAATTTGTAATTGAGTTCCAGCCGTTATCAATTGAGTCAAATCGTGTGCTGACGGTGCCTCAATCGTGCGCTAGTGGTCCACAATTCTTCGATCCTAATTCTAAATTTCAAATTGGATCGAGTGCCAACAATCGACGATCGAGGCCACGGAATAGATAAATAAGGTTGGAAAGGAAATGTGGGCGGAGCCGGCGCGCCGCAAGTATGATTAGATAATCGTACTTGCCACGAAACACGAATGTCATGCTTTTAGTCGCTCTTGCAATGTGATTGTGACAAGAGCTGCGTAAAATTTGTTTAAAATGCCGTGTTGCGCTATTATTATTTGTAAAAATCAAAGCCAGACATCAAGTATTAAGCAAGGAGGCATTTTTTTTATAGGTAAGCCGAAAAACTTAGCCTAAGATATTTTTTTTTCGTAAAATGTATTTTATATTACGTAATTACCGATCAAAACAACAATATTGCAAACAAATAGAAAAAATATACATTGTCTGTAAAGTACGCAAGCAATCCGCGCAACGCCATAGATAGCGCGTAGTGTATTATATAGAGACGATACTTTCACGAGTAGACGCATCGCATGGTTTGGGATTGTTTTTGGGGAGTCCTTGGCAACGAATAAGAGATGTGACTTTTTCGATAAAAAATTTCGATCGAGATCGTCTCGAGATGCTATTTGGGAATATTAGATCTCATGGCAGATGCAACAACAATCCCACAGCCCGTCAATTCAAAGCAGCACACAAAAAGCTTCTGGTTCATGTAGATTTAAAGTCTCTCGATAATGGTAATTGCACGGCCCTGGCCAAAATATCACTATACTCAATTGTACATCTTCGCCTATAGTACGTATAAATAAAACGACTTATAATGGTTTAGTGGAAGATGAAATAATCTCTGAAACAAATGACGATGAAGACATAAATTTATTTTTCCAAAATATTTCAGTATTTAGTAACCATATAAATGGCCATATTGCTTGTTACATTGCTCATATTTTGATGAAAAAAAATTCTTGTCGTAGGTACATATTTGTATTGGAGCGCTATTAAGTAGGTAATGAAATAAATACTGACCATAGATTTATTTTAGCAAAAGATAAGGGTGGACTATTATTATACTCGTCGAAAGATTTAATACAAATTTGCAAAACTTCAGAAGCAGTCATCAAGATTTACACTGATAGTCTCCGACAAATTAACAAAAATATGTTGACATCAAAAATCTTACGCAATTTTGTCGAGTCTCAATTATTCAGCAATATTTGTTATCATGAGATTGGATTATATTCTACAGCTAGCCATGTAACAGATTTAACTAAAGCTATTATAGAAAAATATATGAATGTAAGATTGCTCTTTAGTTTGAAAAATTCTAATTTACAAGAAAGCAAACGGGTGTTACTTAATAAAGACATTTTATTTCGAGAACAATAATTTAATAAATAGCACTTAAAATATTTAGTATACTTATTGTATATAAATATATACAATCATATATAGTTAAATCTTTTTTTTACCTGTGTTACCTTTTTATCTACTAACATTTATATCTCTCATCTCGTGTTAAAGATTTCTATCGAGATGGTCGTCTGCAACCCTAAATATGTATGTGTTGTTTTTATGCGTGTCAAGCATTTGTCAAATGCACGTCATTTATAGAAATTGCTCTAGTATGTGAACCAATAGTAACTAAGTGATTTCTGCATAATGTGTGCGAAATGTACGTCCGTATTGGATTGCGTTAGTAGTAAAATAAAGAGTGGGGAGACAAACGGCGACACTGGTTTTCATACAAGTCAAGCATGATTTCCTTTCCAATCTCTTTTATCTATTCCGTGATCGAGGCCCAATTCGGCTACGTGCAACGTGGCACTACCCCTTAACGAACACACAGTGTTGAGCTGTGGTGTATCCCCAGGTGATCACAGTGAAGATCCTCGGCACGCTCGCGCTCATAGACGAGGGCGAGACGGACTGGAAGCTGATCGCCATCGACGTGCGCGACCCGGCGGTGGCGCGCCTGTCCGAC
>LUGF01044751.1:0-10662 GCA_001625245.1 Calycopis cecrops
TAAATCTTTATTTCTAAAAAACGTTTTTTTTGGCACTCCTGGCTGCAACCAACGTTTCTTATATTTTCTTATCACCTTAGCTGTTGTGATTACATCATATCTGTATGTTACCAAATATAAAAAAAAGATTGAAAACATAAAAGTGTATCAAATTTTCGTCATATCATTAAAAAAAGTATTTTTATATAATTTGCGTAAGTGGATATTTGTCGCAGTGATTATCGGGTGATAAGCACACAAAAGCGATTATGGTTTTATTTGGATGGGCTCCAACCGAAGCAGTGCAGTTAAGTGAAAAGGATTATTGATTGTTATCTAAACAAAATTAAAATCAAATTCCAACTGATAAAAATAATTCAAAGTGACTCACTCACTATCTTTTCTGGTTCAGTGACTCCGAAACTTGAGTCCTCCACCTCGCACGAGCTTGCGCAATTTCCCGCCAATTGTTGGCTTGGATCTCACGCCATGCTTCCACCAAGTCACTCCCCAGGCGGCCCCAGATACGCCTGATCCTCCCCCATGCGATCGACTTGTCTCCTACTAGTTAAAATTAATTTTAAAGAGATTAAACAGTGAATATACCATGAACGGAAACTGTCCAAGTTGCGCCGGCTGTCCGTTGTAGATCCTGCCATTTACGGCCTCCTCCGCTGCTCTGATCTCTTCAGCTCGAGGTATACCGATCTCCTCGTGGTAGCCTCTGGAGATCGGCTCCACGACCGCCGCTGCCGCTGCCGCGATCAGAGCGCACACCACCAGGAGGGACTTCATGATTACAGACAGCGTCCCAAATGCTTCTTTGCCCTTTTATATATAGAAACAATACTATTTATACGGTACGATTACATTGAAGTGTACCAATATACAGATCAGAACTTAGAGCAACTAAGGGTATCCATTTGATACTTATTTCTGTGTACAAAACCAGGCATAGGCAATGAAAAGGTAAGCTACATTTATGAATGGCTCAGTTTCGTATTAGGTAGGCATGTGTGTCTGTGTGGTAACAGAAGATGCTGATCTTCCTTGGATATCCTTTACCTAATTCCTTACGGACATCGGTGGTCAATACAGTCACTTGACCATTAATATTAGGGCTTAAGATGAGATTGACAAATTGGCCAGAGTTTGGATAGCTCTAAATATTCTAAGATGGAGTCGGTTTAGTGTCAGATAGATTTTAGAATGACGGACAACTGGCAGTGTAAGCTCAAACTGATGGATTGATGGTCCAGACAGACGATTATTTAATCCTAATCCTAATCATACTAATATTATAAATGCGAATGTAAGTTTGTTTGTTACCCTTTCACGCGAAAACTGCTCAACCGATCATCATGAAATTTTGTACACATGTTCTTGGAGGTATTAGAAGTAACATAGGATAGCTTTTATCCCGAAAAAATGTTCCTGAGGGATGCCATGGAATGATTTTCCACGATATCGAAATTTACGCGGGCGAAGCCGCGGGGCGCAGCTAGTACTATTATAAATGCGAAAGTTTGTATGTCTGTTTGTTTGTTACTCCTTCACGCAAACACTGCCGAACCGATTTTCATGAAATTTGGTACACACATAGAGGGTAACTTGGATTAACACACAGGATAGTTTTTATCCCGACAAAATGATCCTATGGGATGCCATGGGATGATTTTACTCGGGATCGAAATTTACGCGGGTGAAACCGCGGGGCGCAGCTAGTATTTTAATACTTTCTGTCAGTCTGGTGGGACTGACGCTCGCAGACTGAACTGACGCCAGACTGACCGTGTAGCCTCCGTCGTGCGTGTGCGTGTGCGCATGCGTGTATATGTGTGTGTGTGTATGTACTGTAATATCCCTCTTCTTGACAATTTACTTGCAATCTCACATTTCCACTTTTTGTGTTGTATATGTGACGTCATATAAATACAATCATTAGGAAGACTTTCAATCAATGAATATTCTTAGTAATACGGTACGATATTCACTCGGAGCCATTTTCATGTCTATCGACGCCTATAAACATCCGCACAGAGGCTATACAGATGCGTTGCGAACCATCCTCCGCCCTCCCACATGGTTCACCGGCTACTTACACACACGAAACGCGACAGCACAGCTGTCATTTTACGCCGGTGTCGTACAAGCGAGAGGTAACTCCCCGGTCGTGCCGGCACAATTCAGCTATATGCATGCATGCAGCGTGGCACTACCTCTTACTAACTTTCGTTTGATCCATTCATTAAAATGTACGTTTCAGAATAACACATTATCCGATTTGTCGTGTCGTCGACTGTAACGAAAAGAGTTCTCGGTAGATTTTGCTGCCTAGAACCGTTTTTGATTTAATTATTATCAATTTTTATATAATTGTTATCATATAATGTAGATATATGTTGAAATCATATCTACATATGATAATATAATTAATCCATTCATTATTTATTACCTTGTGGTAACAGTGTTAAGATAATGTTTACGTGGCTGTAAGTGTGTGTCACACTGCAAGGGCGGAAGAAAGGAGGGCAACGCAATTGTCTAACGATCCTGCGGATATTACCGGGCGTCGGTCATCAATAGGCATCGACTGTTCGTTGGCCCCCACATAATATAAAAATAGTCATAAGTAAATAATAAATATAAATCTTTATTCGTTCTTATATCTTCTCTATTTCTTATTAACTAATACAACAAGAGTAATGATTGGGAGCTCCTTTTAAGTTGCACAAGCACTTGTGTTATAAGCTTCCGCTCTTCCATAACATTTATGTATGTATTACAACACGAAAACTAACATTTCATTCATAAAAGAATCTAACAATAATAATAAAAAGAAATAATAATAATAATAATAATAATAGTAAAAAGAAATGAATGAAAGATGGAGGTCGACTACTACACCTAGGTAATTAATGTGATGGACTTTGTTTATGATACTACACGAGCAGTCTCCTCTTATGTTACAACTGTTTACTTTTTTTCGAGGTCGGCAATAGGCTGAGTGCTATTGTATTTACTGAAGTAAATATAATTAGTTTTGTTAATATTAAATGTTAATAAGCTGCTTTTCAACCAGCTAGCTATTTTTTTAAGATCTAGCTCAGTAGATTGTCGCACGGATTCACATGTTACTCCAGTAAACACTACAGACATGTCATTCGCATAGGAGTATATCTTTCCTTGATTTATTGTCATATTACTATCTATTATACTATGTCATGTTAATGTATATTAAAAATAAGGTCGGGCCTAGTACACTACCCTGAGGGACACCGTACATCACTTCAGATTGCTCACTGATATATTGTCCTATTTTGACCGACTGTTTACGTTCCCTAAGATAGTCAGTTAACAGAGCGAGTGGTGGTACCAAAGTTTTCCAATCTGCGTACAAGAATGGGGACAGAAACCGTGTCGAATGCTTTTTTTAAGTCGAGAAACACTTATGCATTTACTGCCTTTGTCTACTTCATTAACTATATGCGTTATTAGTGATGTTACGGCATCTTCAGTTGAAAGACCATGTCTAAAGCCATATTGAGAGTCTGAAATAGGCCTGAACGTCTCAAGATAATCAATAAGACTTTTATTAATCAGTTTTTCAAGAACCTTTGAGATAGCCGTGAGTACGGGGATAGGTCGAAAATTTGTCATGTTTTTTCTGTTGCCATTCTTGTATACCGGGGTTACTATTGCTTGCTTCAAGTGCTGGTGGAAATATTCCTTGTCGGAAACACAGGTTAGCTAGATGGGTGATTATTGGCACATGTTACTCACTTGCATATTTTAAGAATTTAGTGCTTACGTTATCCCAACCAGGGGCACTATCTGATTTGAGACTATTGAGGGTTAAATAGACTTCCTCAGGGTCTGTTTCTAAAAGCACAAAGGACGACACTTGGGAAAAATTCTGACCTGATCTGATTCAACATTATTTCCTCAGCAAAGCGTGCTCCAATATTTACAAAGTAGTTGTTCACTAAAATAACATAGTGTAAAGGGAATGAATCAATGTTAAATAATTCTAAATTTTGTGTTTTTTGTCCTAAAAATGGTATATTTGGTTGAGTCTGATTCAGCCGTCCGTCCGGAGTAGGGGAAATAGGGAACAGAAATTGCACTTGTGTCTCCTCAGCGTACATAGTTTATTTCCCATTTACATATGCGACTGGATCCAGGAGGCGAAAGAAGTCACCCTGGCGTATGCACTCGGTGCTCCAGTACCGCAACTACCGCCTCCAAATGATACGATGCCGATCTGAAAGAAATATCACTTTCAGCAAATCTTGAACTCCTACGTTACAGGGTCTCCTTTATTTTCGAATATTATTTAATACTAGCAATAAAGATGCAACCACCTAAAATAATTCCCAAGTAAACCATTTTTTGGGATGGATCGTAAAAAAATATTGTCTCAGTTGACAAAACATCTCTATGCCAAAATTCTTAGATAGCCGTTCAGTAAGGGATGAATGGATTCCAAATATTCATATGTATTACAATCTTGCGCATTTATAATATAAGTAGGACTAACTCTTAATACGGTTCGGTAAAAGACAGACCAATCCGCAGCAATTAGGCTTGAAATTAATTTTTCGAGAAAAATAACGCCATCGTGTTTGACTGATATTGAATCTAGGTGATAAAGAGGTAAACGTAACTCACCAACTGGTTCCCAAGGGCTAAAGGTCCGCCAGAGTCGCTGGAGCATACGTTGTGTGTGCTTCCGTCGGCGCAGAGCGTCGAATCGATGACAAATGTCGGTCCGTAGCGAGACTGGCACTCGGCATTGCTGATTACACGGAGACTCACGAAGTTGAGCACAGGAGATATACCCGACGCTGAAAAATAAATAATATAATAATAATACTTTGGGACACGATAAAAACAAATAATAGAGCGAATAATTTTACAATACTTTTCTGGAGAGTTTCAAAGTTTGTGAAAGTTGCGATACAGAATTCAAAAGACATATTTTTCAAATAGATAGGCAATGTTAGTCTTGAAGCAAAAATCTAACAATCTAGATATGAACTATGTGTTATATAAATATAAAATGATTTTAGGTGTATTCTACATAAATGATTCTAGGTAGCTTGTATATCATCTGACATTATTTCTTGTGAAAATTTGAAGAATCAACCTACTGAGGCTAGTAATTCCAAAACCAGAAGCAGTTCCCCATTGGTTGTTGAAGTCGTTGGAGCCGCCCGCCAGGTTGATGGGTTGAATGACATCTGTAATGGAAATCATTTTCAATTAATATATTTAGGTTAAAGTTATTGTTGCAAAGTAGACCGCTAATTTGTCACCAGCATAACTATATGGATACGCTGTAAGGAATTGTGGTGATTAATGATTAATGATTACTCTTCCGATAAATCAGTTTATAATTGGCAATGGTCTCTCGATATGCAATGCAACTCCTTTTCGACGCAGTGGTCACGTGCCTCAGTCCCATAAAATAATTGCATCTCATCATAACATCCCTGTGGATCATTCTTTTACTTCCTAAATCACATGGCGCCATTATATTAGGGGTTAAAGTATGAAATTGCCGTTTTATTATTTTATTTTTCGAATATTTACTATTCGAATTGACACATAACCTTCATGGCTTGAGATTTTTACTACACGTAGTAAGTATTATAAAAAAACCACTTAATTGTAATAAAAGAGAGAAAACATTGTAAAAAACAAAAAGAAATAGTAAGAAATTCAATATTATTTAGCCATATTAGGTAAATCGCAACATTAATCAGCATAATTATCCATAAAGATCTATTCTAAAAGATTTCCTCATGCAATATATAGCAATAACTTACTGTTGAATTGAACCCATGGTATGGTTATTACAGCTACATCATTGTTGATGGTAAAGGGGTTGTACTGTGGGTGGATTACCACATCGTTTGTGGGGATGCGAACACCTCCACTGAACAACGTGGTGGAGCCCAGTACCACTGTGAACAGAAGTGCATAGCTGTCGCCAAAAAACCAGCAATGGGCAGCTGTCACCAGCTTGGTGTTGGAGATGAGGGACGAGCCGCAGGCCGAAGTCTGTCCAGTCTGCAGACTGATGAGCAAACCTCCCTGAAATTATAATAAAACTTACTTTCTTACTTGCGACGTTAGCCGTAGGCTAGGTGTATAAACATTAAAGAGAAAAGGCTGAGTACACCTTCTTTTAGCCACAGCTTTTCCATTCCTAGAAAAAGTAGAAGTTTTCACCATACGCTAAGAAGGCGTACGGTATCCGATTCCAATTGAGCCAAGCTGTTCACTCAAAATATTTAAAATCTTTGGATGAGAACAATTACTTGAGCAAATTAGAAAAACCCTGTCCACTGAAGTCACAGCGTGTCCCTCTTGTTTTGTGCCATACCAAGGAAGTCTAAGAAATCTACAAATTTGACGAACGCGGACGCAATATTCACAAATACAAAGTTTTTGGCATTGGCCTTTTTTCGAGGGTGCAAATTGCACATGGCTGCAAAAATATTTGCCACTGTAAACAGAAGTATTTGCCTGACAATTAAATACCTTTGATATGCTTTATTGCCTTACTTTCCAGAGTTTGTTTAATAAATCGCATCTCACCATGTACGGGAACTGCCCGAGTTGCGCCGGTTGTCCGTTGTAGATCCTGCCGCCATTGGAGACTCCTGCTTCTTCAGCTAGTCTGATCTGTTCAGCTCGAGGTATACCGATCTCCTCGTGGTAGTTCCTGACGTTCGGCACCTCGGCAGTCGCAGCTACGATCAGAGCGCACACGATCAGGAAGCACTTCATGGTTATAGAATGCGCACCAAATAATTCATAAGATATTTATACATGAAATGTGTAAAGAGTATCACTTATATGATACGACACGACAATAATTTATTGTCTTCACACAGTTGCTTGCGAGTTAAACTTTGTTATGTAATATCCATTTTGAATGTCTATCATAGAATATTATAGAACAGTTAGTTAAGTTAGTGCAAAACGAAAGCTTTCTTAGATAACCTTTCTTGCCATCAACGCAGTAATTGCTAAGCCAGCTTCAATTAGATTTTTTTTTATTTAAAAAATCGTAAGAACACTAGAACATTATTTTAAATAGGAAGAGAGATATTTATTTTTTTATTAAAGGGTTAAAAAAGAAATATTTCCGTAAATTTAACAGAAACTTTTTAAAAATCATAACTTCATAACATAGAAACATAGTACAATAACTTTAATATTTAAGATGGGTAATAATTAATTTATCCTCCAGTAGCGGCTGGACGCAGATAATTATTTTCTTTCCACGATCAAAAACACGAAAGATCGAAAGTACCAAGAAGTTCGAAAAAAAAAAGTGGAAGTTAGATAAGAGGAGCAGGCTAGCCGACTAGTCGTGTCGTGATCGTGAAATATCGAAGACACCGTAAAAACACAACCAGATTAGTAGATTGATTAAAAATTAATTAAGATTACTTGGGAAAGCCCTGTTTACGTCTATTCAAAAGCGATATCTAATCGTCCTTGATGCACCAAAATAATTGTCATTCTTCCTGGAATAGAAGGTCTTGTTGTTGAGAATATCCACAGTTGTGACGTCATCTTGTGCATGAGCCGATACATGTCCTTGTTACACTAAGACCTAATATCTGTCTAGCAAAAAAATGGTACGGCCTACTATGCCTTTCTATTCCCGAAGCAATTCACTATAACTTCGTTGTGGATAATGCAGAAAGCCTTTAAATAATTAAATGTAACTAAGCAGGCATTGTATAAACAAGGTGTATTTCAAATTTCATTCAATTTGAACCAGTCTTGCTTGTCTTGAACTTGTCATAATTTCTCGATTTTGTCATTCACTAACTGACCGATCATGATAAGTTCAAGGCACTTCTACAGACATAGAAGCTACAAATTTGAATTACACATTAAATTATAATTTGTTTTGTATCTAAACCTAAAGAAAAAAGAAATATTTGTAATTTTGGTCCAGTTTTCTAGATACACCAACTGCTTATGTAATCCCATATAAATGTATGGGATTACAAAGTTACATTTGCAATTGGATTGCAATAGAGTAATAGGTGTAGAAAGTTACCTAGATATATGAGGCATAAAGGGAGGAGGGGTAAGTATAGGGCGGGAAAAGGTGTAATCAGTCCATTAAACGCATCAACATTTCCATTCTACCAATTCTCGCAGCTCAGATTTTCTACCGTAAAAAGTTGTGAGATCTATGTAATACCAAGTTGGTTAATTTATTTAACTCTAGCTACATAAGAAACCTTCCGTCCTAAGTTATTACGTAAGTCTCTAATTATATCATATCAATATTAAAAATCTTTTACATTTTAAATAAATATATCGACTTCGCCATTCTAAATGGCCATCGCATGAAAACACAATGTATCTTTCAAGTAATGGATACTTATTATATTAGAATTTAGATTGTTTAGTGATTAGTCCATTGCGCCCCCTTAAAACTCTCGTCTACAAAACGAATGTATAACTGTTCCAAGCGGCGTCAGATGTCATACCTACGTCCAACATGGCTCTGGGGCATTTATGCTTGTCAATAAACCGAGAAGTGGAGACGGCAATGCAATTGACCAATACTCTTGTTCGCCATTACAATATCGAGACCATTAACCTCTTAAAGATACTCACTTAAATCATACCACATCCATTTGGAAGGACTTCGATGAGGAACCGGGTTGCTTACCGTAGTGCCGTGTGGTGTGATACATACTAAATAATATAATCATTCGATGGTCAAGTCGGTTTATTTATTAAAAATGTATTTTAATCTATACATATAATAAATCTGTAGAAGGGTCAATTCTGTACATTGAAAATATTGAAAAAATAAATAGCAGGGGGTGTTACTGGATCGATACCAAACCCAAATATGCGATTAAAAAAATTTTTGTCAGTCTGTCTGTCTGTCTGTCTGTCTGTCTGTCTGTCTGTCTGTCTGTCTGTCTGTATGTTCAGGCATCACGTGAAAACTAATGCTTCGATTTCGATGAAACTTGGTATAATTATACCTTATTATCCTGGGCATAAAATGGGATACTTTTTATCGTGGAAAAATACGTAGAAAAAAAATAAATCCATCCACGCGAAGACCGACATCCGCGCGGACGGAGTCGCGGGCGGAAGCTAGTATTGTAATAATAATAATTTACGTAATAATTTATAACTTAAGGTTCCTTATATACTATATAGGGGCTAAATAAATTAACCGACTTGGTATTACGTGGATCGTAGAAAATATGTGCTGCAAGACTTGCTTTTTATACAGAATGTTTGTGATGGCATATGAGTATATGTGTTTATTTTAAATTGTTATGTCTCATAAATGCATAATAAATAATATTTCACTCATTCATTAATTCATTCATTCAATATATTTGATTAGCATTATAGATGAAGTCGTTTTCGAACAATACTACTATCCTATGTACTATATATATTATATGTAATCTATACATATAATAAAGCAGTAAAATCCATTTCCTAATCAAATATTTTGAACATTTACGAAACAACAAATAGGGGCGATGTTAAAAGAATATTAGAACACTTTCAATAGGTTTTAATTACCTATTGTCTGTCTGTTTGTCTGTTTGTCCAGGTTAATCTTCGAAACTACTGGACGGATTAGAAAGAACAATATTCTGTTTGAATATTAATATAAATTCAAAATTTTCGTTTCGAAAACGACAAAAATATCACCTCTCTTGAACCAGAAGTCGTGGCTTATCACCATACGATGGTCGATTTGTGCTTGCCTTTTTCATTTAAACGGCAGGCGACAAATCGTCATCGTCAAGATTAAGTCAGTCTTACATTACGAATCAACAATTTAACTCTACTTACTAACTTTAGAATCTCTCATTATTTTCTAATTTGCAATTATTAAAGAATAAGATGAAGAATTAGAATACGTTGGTCCTGCAGACTATTTTTTATATAGGGGCAAACGAGCAGTGACAGTTGTCACCGAGATGGTGATTTTCGGCGTCCAGCTGCAACACCAGGGGTTCTGCAGTTTCGTCGCCGACCTTTAAGATGGGAGTGAGCTTTTTTCTTGAAGATTCCTGTCATAACAATCCAGAAATATCGAGGGCGGCAGCTGACCCCACAGACGTAGTGAGAGCGATGAAGTTGCACTATCGCTTTCTTTGCATCATCCGTAGATTGAGGTCTCATTTAACTTCAAAATTGGAGATTTGGTGAAAACAACAATCTATATATTGATTTTTATATATATCTTATATAGATATAAATCAATAGCTGTTCCTTAGACTCGCTTTAACTTTGAACGGCTGAACCGATTTGGCTAATTTTGGTTTTGAATTATGTGTGAGTTTAGGGAAGGAAATGCTAAGAATAAAGTAAAAACAACTATTTCGTTTTCCCATAGGAAATATTCCTACTTGTCAAAAATTTTATTTTCCTAATTCAGAGATTAATTAAAAAAGTTTAAAATAAAAAGAAGAGTTTTAAAAAAATAACTAATTAGTATAGTTATGTCTAACTACATATTAATTCTCAGGAAGTAAAAACTGTACTTAATTTTAGTTAACTGTCTATCAGATTATTGTGATGTACTTTGATAAATCTTAAGTTTTGTCGCAAATTAAATTTCTGTACGCAATTCCCCCCGAATATGCTGCCATCTTGCTG
>LUGF01044751.1:11032-23313 GCA_001625245.1 Calycopis cecrops
TATAGTTATGTCTAACTACATATTAATTCTCAGGAAGTAAAAACGGTACTTAATTTTAGTCAACTGTCTATCAGATTATTGTGATGTACTTTAATAAATTTTAAGTTATGTCGCAAATTAAATTTCTGAACGCAATTCCCCCCAAATATGCTGCCGTCTTGCTGTGGTGGACGAGCTTGCGTACGTCTGTGAACCCCAAGGCTATGTCAAACAGGTCTACCCATACCGGACAGGCTTAGAGAGGACAGGTCAAGGTAATAGCAGCTTAGCTATAGGTTCCTCCACCCGTCCCTTTGAATCAGCAGTCGGCGCCGTGGATTTGGACAACTGGCGATTCCGATTCGGACAAATTGGTGGCGTACTCCTTTGGAGTATTGGGGCCAGGGTTCAGAATGGTAACCTGAGCCCGTTCAGAGGCATTCAGACAGTCCCCAAGGAAGAAAAGTCTAGCTTTTTTACCGAAGCCATCCTGTCGCTGGAAGGATCCTGTTGCCTGTTGATCCGAGACCCTCCAATTATAGCTGCTGAAGGGACTGGGACAAGAGGTTTAGTCGGCTTTTCACTCCCAAGTATCGAGTCCGACATAGGTCTATGCAACCTGGGCTCTTAGTTATCGTTATCTATATATATACGTAAATATGTGCCAACAAAAAAAAGGGTTCAAAGTAAAGTAAGAGGTTTAATAATTCAGCCACATAACATTATACGTTAGGTACCATAGCAAATATGTTGACCAATGAAGACAAGACAACGTCTGTCGGGTCAACTAGTTACTTATACAATTATTTCCCTTTTAAACTGTCTGCACAAAAGGCGGAGGAAAAGGGCGGAGTTGTAATATTTGGACCAATTAAAAAAAATATTTTTTGTTTTCAAAGTGCTGTACTATTCAAGTTCACCCTCTGGGTGGGCTGGGGTGATAGAAATGGATGGTCCCGAGGAAAAAATCAAAAATATGGTGGACATGCATAAAATAAAGAAAGATGGCTGGCAAATAGTTTATTTGTCTTTCACATATGAGACTGGATCCAGGAGGCGAAGGAGGAGACCCTGGCGTAACCACTCGGTGATCCAAGACCGCAAGTTTGGCCTCCAAATGATACGATGCCGATCTGAAAAAAATAATCACGTTGATCAAACCTTCATTTGCTAGTTTACGAGGTCTCCCTTCAATTATAAATCTATACATATAATAAATCTGTAGAAGGGTCAATTCTGTACAATGAAAATATTGAAAAAATACATAGCAGGTGGTGTTACTGGATTTAAAAAATTTTTGCCTGTTTGTCTGTATGTTCAGGCATCACGTGAAAACTAACGGTTCGATTTCGATGAAACTTGGTATAATTATACCTTATTATCCTGGGCATAAAATGGGATACTTTTTATCATGGAAAAATACGTAGAAAAAAAATAAATCTATCCACGCGAAGACCGACATCCGCGCGGACTGAGTCGCGGGCGGAAGCTAGTATTTAAATATAATGATTTATTACATTTAAAAGAGACCTTATTAGGAATAGGAGGACGTATTTTATTTATTACTAGCAATAACCCCCATGTAGTTTCAGCTACCTAAAACAACGCCCAAGTACAGGGTCCGCCAGCGTTACCTGACACATTCGACTTGCGCAGTAACAAGTCACAACATGTCGTAGATTGTTGATTAGAGTGTCACTGTGTTCAATATAAATGAAGGTTTAGTTACAATGGAGACCTGGACCTCGCAGCGTCGAGCTTTTGTCGTGGAGACGTTTTTTAAAAATGGTGATTCTGTGACTGTTGCTCAAAGAAAGTTTCGTACTCACTTTCGCATCAGCCCCCGTGGGAAAGTTCCTACTCGCAATACCATTCTGAATTGGATTCAGAATTTTCGTGAGATCGGTTCTGCTTTAAGAAAGAAGCCAGGAGGTAGTACAAGAAGTGTTAGAACACCTGGAAACGTTGAGGCAGTACGTCTTGCAATACAGAAAAGTCTACGCCGATCTGCCAAACAGCACTCTCAGGCTCTTGGGTTGTCAAACACCTCTGTTCGACGTATTCTACACGATCTACACTTTCATCCCTATAAAATTGCTGTTGTACAGATGCTCAAACCGCAGGATATCATGCGAAGGATTCTTTTCTCGAACAAGGCGAGGGAGATTTTGGACGAAGACCCAGGCATCACGCTCCTTATGTCCGATGAAGCTCATTTTCATCTGAATGGGGCAGTAAACAAACAAAACTGTCGGTATTGGGCACAGAATAATCCTAAAGAGCTGCACCAACAACCGTTGCACTCTGTTAAGGTTACAGTGTGGGCTGCAGTGGCGAAATTTGGTGTAATAGACCCCTATTTTTTTGAAGAAGCTGGAAGAGCAGTCACTATAAACTCTGAGCGCTATCAGACTATGTTGCGTGAATATCTCGTCCCGGAATTGCGTCGCCGCCGCCTGAGTCGTTGTCAGATTTACTTTCAACAAGATGGAGCGACTTGTCACACTTCCAATGATTCCATCGCCGAAGTAAGAAGGTTATTTCCCGGCAAAGTCATATCAAAGAGAGGAGACATTGACTGGCCTCCCTGCTCGCCCGATCTCACCCCATGCGACTCTTTTCTATGGGGATACCTCAAGAACAAGGTGTACATCCATAAGCCAAGCACTCTGGTTGAGTTGAAAGATAAGATTAGACAAGAAATTATTGTAAACCTTACTCTATTGTCTGCATATTAAAATACATATTATTATCATACCTCAGAAATAGCATGTGTACCATTATTTCTAAATCCATCAGGCAACGCTGGCGGACCCTGTATTTTTTTTGTGGTGGAACCTAAAAAATTGTTTTCTAAATTGGCAAAATATCTCTATGCCGAATTTCGTAGAAAACCTTTCAGTAATCTTTGCGTGAATGGATTTCAAATATTCATATGTTTCAAGCTTTCGCATTTATAATATTAAGAAGGTCCGGTAAAAGGCAGACCAATCCGCAGCAGTTAGGCTTAAAATTAACTTTTCGAGTAAAAATACTGACATCTATTGTTGGCCGATATTGTATCTTGCTGATGAAGAGCTAAACGTAACTCACCAACTGGTTCCCAAGGGCTAAAGGTCCACCAGAGTCACTGGAGCATGCGTTGTGTGTGTTCCCGTCAGCGCAGAGCGTCGAAGCGATGACGACCATCGGTCCGTAGCGAGCCTGGCACTCGGCATTGCTGATCACTCGAACGCTCACGAAGTTGAGCACAGGAGATATACCCGATGCTGAAAATAAAGAGTCTTCATTACACAATACGCCACACTAAAGGCAAATGGAACAAAGGTAGAAGATGCGATACAGAACTCAAAAGTAATATTTTTCAAAAAAATAGGCAATTTAGTTTTAAAAGAAGAAATTTCATTCAAAAACATTCTGGAAATTAATAATGTTTCAAAGTGTGTTAGAGGAAATAAGTTATCTAAAACAATATAAAATGTTTCTACGTGTACTATGTATTCTGTATATTAGATAGAGTCGCGAAGTGTTACTTCTTAAACAAAATTTAAAGAATCAACCTACTGGTGCTTGTTAGTCCAAAACCAGATATGGTTGCCCATTGGTTGTTGAAGTCGTTGGAGCCACCCGCCAGGTTGATGGGTTGAATGATATCTGTAATTAATTTATAATATAATATTGTCATTGTCACATCAGACTAAAATCATTGTTACAAAATAGACCTTTGATTTATGACTAGCACAGTGAGATGGATTCGCTGCCGAGAATCGTGAACATTACTATTTTTATATATCAGGTCCTTTTCGACAAAGACGTCATTAGGTGCGGTAGTTCCATAAAATAATTCTCTTAACATAACATCCCCCATCGTCCGCTTATTTCCTGTCTTGGGACGTTATATTTACGACGTTATGAATCTGGATTAATTCAAAATATCTAATCTCTTCTTGAGCCATAAGTTACGTATACGTAGTATTATAAAAAAAAACTTAAAACGTAAAAGACAAAGAACCAATCTACTATAAAAGATCTCCTCACGCATCTTTGTACGGCAATAACTTACTGCTGAATTCAGTCCATGGTATGGTTATCACCGCTATATCATTGTTGAGGGTTGTGCTGCTGTACTGCGGGTGGGTCACCACATTGTTTGTGGGGATGCGAACGCCGCCAGAGTAAATGGTGGTGGAGCCCAGTACCACGGTGAACAGAGTTGCAAGGCTGCTGCCGTGGATCCAGCAGTGGGCAGCAGTCACCAGCTTGGTGTTGGAGATGAGGGACGAGCCGCAGACAGAAGTCTGTCCAGTCTGCAGACTGATGAGTAAACCTCCCTGAAATGGTAATAAAATTGTATTTTCTTACATGTGACGTTAACCGTAGGCTAACGTCATATGTAAGTAAAGAAGTATTATAAGAAGTATTATTAAAGTAAAGAAGCTTAGGCCACCTTCTATTAGCTACAGCATTTCTAGAAAGAGCTAAAAGTTTTCACCATACGCTAAGGACGCGTATAATATGTGGTTCACAGTTTGTGGCAATCCAATGCCAAACCTATCACGCGTTATACAAAAAAGTTTTGGATCAGAAGTCTGAGCCCGTAGATTAAATAGTCGAGGACACAAAATTCACAAATACAAAATTTTTTGCAACGGTGAAATTTGAGGATGAAATTGACGGCTTCAAAAATATTGCAAATATTGGTCTTGACCTAAATAGGAAATTGAAAATAAATTTATAAAAACAAGTTTATGTCTGGATCGAAGTATTACACAATTAGTATTACAATTAAGTATTATAGATACTTTATTATCCGACTTTCACACCATCGTAGATAAATAAAAAAGCTTCAGAGTTTGTTTAATAAACAGGTTTTTACCATGTACGGAAACTGCCCAAGTACAGCTGGCTGTCCGTTGATAATCCTGCCGCCATTGGAAACACCTGCCTCCTCAGCTACTCTGATCTGTTCAGCTCGAGGTATACCGATCTCCTCGTGGTAGTTGCTGAAGATCGGCTCCACGGCCGCCGCTGCCGCTGCAGCGATCAGAGCAAACACGACCAGGAAGGACTTCATTGTTATCGAATGCGTACCAAATAATTCATCAGATATTTATACATCGTAAAGAGTATTATTTATACTATACGACAACATAATTGTCTTCATATATACACTTGCGGTGAAATCGGAAAACCACTAATACAAAGACGACGATTTTAAGAGATTAGAAAAATAAAGTTCCTTATTCGTTAGTAGACTTATATGCCTGGCTTTAACGGTTTTTTATTAATTTCATATGGTTACTTTTTAAGCTGTTTCTTTAATGCTTATGAAAATATTATTTCTGTCGAAACAGAGTTGCAACAATAAACAATCAACGTTGCACGTCATGTGTTACTTTCATCTCATCATCATCATCATCATCATCATCATCATCATCATCAATTCTTATTTCAAGACATTATTAAATATTTTTATAATGACTTTTATATTTATATCCGTCTCAATGAGAAACATTTTAGATGTATAAATTGTATGAATATACCTACATGTTTTATTTTTTATAAATTACTTTAGTAATACTGTATTTTTTATTAAAGGGTTAAAAAATGTATTCTTATTCCTAGTCCGACAACTTAACAAAGTCTTCAAATATCATAATATCAAAACTACAAGATCAACCATAAACCTAAGCGTTTTGGATGGGTTGTTAATATCCTCTAGTTTCTGTTGGACCATTGCTCCAGGGACAACTTCTATAGGCATAATATATTGCTACATACATACATTACTATTAAACAAAGCCCGAACGCAGACGTGAGTGATTTTCTGTCCACTATCAAAATCACAACAGACCGAAAGAAAAAAAGTCGAAGTCAGATAAAAAAAGTAAGTTAACTAATCGTGTCGTAGTATTGAAATATAAAAGACATCCGAAAATTATGAACAGATAAGTAGAGTGATTAAAAAAACCAATTAAGATTAGTTGGGAAAGCCCTGTTTATATCATCATGATTCGAATCTTGTCTTTGTCCTACCCAATATATTTGATAAGAAATTATTTATATTTTTTTATCGGGCTTGGCCCACCATTCTTACCCACCACTGCTACTCCTCTGTCTCCAGGATGATCAACGGCAACCACAACGAGACTTTGATATGGTCTCAGGGAGCCCTAAGGTAAAACCAAATCTGTCTTTGGACCGGCAACGAATTTAATAAGAAGAAAATAGGAAGAGTAGGAAATAATTCCAATTTCCCTCCCCAGTCAAAGCGGGAGACAGTACAATATTGCATTGACTTTTACAAGCCAAGAAAGGAAAGCGCAGTCAGGTGAAGTGCACCACGGAGACATTAAATTCTGATAAACTGGACTGAATAATTAGTATTTAATTTCTTGTCATTTAAAAAATTACGACTGAGTTAGAGTTGTATTTTTTCAGTAGGAGCTATGACAAATCTTTTAAAAGCGCGGATTTTCCCCACGCTGTCTACGAGATCGCCGTAGTATGTTAACCCTTTAACACTATGAATATTGTCTAACATTATCGCTCACTGTGCCAAAGACTAACTCCCAAATTATATGATGTGCCCTTTGTTCATATTTGTTAACGTGGAGCAGTCATAAAGGGTGAAGTTAATTTAAAGTTTCCTCGCCAGTCATGATAGTTCATAGAGCTCTTCTAGCTCATGACCCGTGTCGGCCACTTTTTAGCTGCCACGCGTGAGCTGCTCCTCTCCGTTAGAGGTGGGGAGAGGAGGACACCCGCTGTCCTCGGTCAAGATAAGAATAGTATAACCTATTAATCGCAATAGTCAGGTTTGCCTTCTCCCAGTAGCTGGGAAAGAAGGGGTGGTCTGCACCCCTTTCGACCACAAATTACAGAGGCTCGAGCTACCTTAGGGCACTCGCCTCTCATACAGTCGAAGCTGCACTGGGCTTTCAGTTCTGCTAGCGTAGATTCTATCTAAAAAAAAAAGAAAAGAAAAAAAAAGTTTCCTCTTGAACTTGCCGGGGCCAGTAAGGAACTGTGCAATGCAATGATCGATCTATAGCCAATGTTTCGATGAACAGTCGTTTACACAGAGACAAAAATTATGCGCGCCTGCCATTTCACGACTAAATTTTGTGTGGTAGTTTCTATTAGGTTAAATGATTTATTAATTTTATGTTTGTATTTCGGTCTTAGAAAATCAGACTTGGAAAGATTTGAGTGATGATACATGCCTGCTTGGCGTTGAATTTCTAAGTCTACTGGTAAGACTCCGGCAGGAACTGGTAAAGCCTCCACGCTGACCGTGCGGTAGGCCTTACATAAAAATATTAAAGAAAGTCTTTAATTTTGAAGTAATTTACGACGCACCACGCTTATAGTAGTTCTGTCTGCCCAGACTGGAGATATATTACTTTTAGCGTTAGGACAAGCAACAGGCCGAGGTTGATACGTTAGCGAAAGCATAGAAATTACGTTTTGCCTTTTCTTCGGTTTGAATAATGTGTTCAGAAATGGTGAATTTATTTTCAAATATTCATCCAAAGTAGGTGTACCCTCACCTTCTTTACGTTTAACTGATACGTTAATGAATTTAATGCACGATTGTAAGGAGCACTTTAATAATATTTGGAATGTTTTGTGCTGTGCGAATTCAAAGTTCCAGTTTTGTAGGGACACACATTGTCAAACCCTTTTATTCTATAAATATGGCGAAAGTACCGAGCCATGTGGGAAACTCTTCATTCACTAATATATCAAGGGGTAAATATTCAAGTACAATCCCCAATTTTTTCATTTAAGTAGTAGCATTATTCTCAGAAATAAAACAATACCTCGTCAGATTAGGACATATTTATTTGAACGATTACAATTCAATTCAAATAACTATGATTACTATGAGTAAATAGAGAAAAAGAAATACATCGACGTTGTACATTTTATGCCAAAGACAACCTTAAAAATTGCCATAGATGAGATTAATTCCTCCAAAAGCATTTTTTCATTAATATTGGCAGCCCTGCGTCACTTAGGAGTTGTAGTATATCTTCTAAACGAGTCTACCTCTCATTAAACGTTTACGGGGGGATTAACATGTCATCCATGAAAATAAATATATAGCTCGGTTTTGACAGTATTTTATTCATTGCTCTTTTAAAAACGGAAGGTGAATTTGCTAGTCCGAAGAGCATACGTTGGAATTGGTATTGCTCGTCGGGTCTCTGCGTCTCAAGTCATGTCCTGGGATTTCGGTTCAACCAAAATTTGATAGTAGTCCGATGATATATCTAAGCTGTGAATAAAGAATTAGTCGCTAACTTGTCAAGCAGGTCGTCAGTTAAGGACAAAGGATAGTGTTCCTTTTGACTTTTATTAATTAACGCAAAGTCAACTCTCGCCATCTATATATTAATCTCTATCTGTCTATTTCTTGACTAACAGAACTGGACTCGCATAAGGCGAATTAGATTCACATACAATGTCGGATCGGTATCCATCAGTTCTTTAACCATATTTCAAAAACGATAAACTACTGGTTGTATGTCGTTTAATTCCATTTACATTTGAACAACGTTAGTTAATCCTAAATGATTTAAATTATCTGAAAAACACACTTCATCTTTTCAATAATTAATTATTATAATTTGGTCACATCATGCGATGTTTACCTTAGCTAAATAGATCCGACGACCAGGCTGGCGTAGTGGTACAGGGCTCGGATAAGCGGAGCATTTTGCACCGAGGGTCGCGGTTTCAAATCCCGCCTAGGTCAAGGATGTTTAACTATGTATTAAATGTATTTATATAATGAAAATCTTTAATATAATGCCATTGTCTAGTACTCGTAACACAAGTCCTTATGGTACTTAGCAATGGTTAACGTAGTGTGATATGTCCACATATAAAAAATAATAAAGAAAAAATAGTATCATAATTGTAGTTATCATTATAAATAGGTATGATCCCATTTTTTAAATACGCTAAAAAATACTAAGGTATATTTTTTCGTTTCCAAATTACAAATTGGAAATGAAAATTAAATTTATTTTACAAAATACCTTGGTTGGTTGGTTTTTTGCCTGTCTAGTGCGTGAAATAAATATTAAGGGAGGATGCATTATGCCTTTACCAAACGTAACCTGTTATTCATTATTACGTTGGGAACTCTCGTCACTGGTAGTAGGTATTAGATACTTATCATATCTGCTTAGATCATTAGATAATGGTATGGCGATGGTGGAAAAAAAACAATGGTGTCAACGGTATAATTTATTTGTCTTTACATGTGAGCGCGGATCCAGGGGGCGAAGGAAGTGACTCTGGCGTGGCCGCTCGGAGCCCCCGCGCCGCAGCCGACAAGAGCCGATGTGAAAGACACGATACCCACCTGATGGTCAATTCAAATTTGTAAAATTCATTTCATTTCGCATTAATTTCATTTCATTTCTTTTTAAAATTATTTTGTATATCTGTATGTAGATATAAGTCTTATTTTTAAGTTGAAAATTAATAGAATATAAGAATAGCATTCCGGACAAACCTGCGTGGTTTTTGGTCTGCTTTTTATTTAATATTGTAATGTTTGAATAAAAATAAATAAATAAAACATTTATATACTCGGCAAACATAACCCTCCTGACACAATTGGGTAACAACATCCAAATAACGTAATCATCACTCGAAAACCTAAAACCGGTACCTCCACCTCGTAAATAAGAGATTTTAGTAAGAACAGCTAAGCTGAATTGTAGATTTAGGCCGGCTAGACCTGCTGAAATTGCCTAAAAAGTGATAGGTTTCGTATCGCATTTCGAGTCGTTTGTTCCGGTAGTAGCCGGTTGCTCCTTGGGGAGAAGGGGTCGAGGAGAGCAAGACATCTGCTCATTTGTTAATGAGTATCAGAAGATGCCGAATAACTTCTTATTTCTCCGTCTATGCTATAAAAAAAGAATATAGATGCGCATTCTCTCAATTTTAATAATGAAATTTAAAAGTTTAGTAAGAGATATTGTCTTGCTGCATTGCAGCGGAATTGGGCCGGCGCTACCAGGAGTATCTCTCGTTCATATGATTTCCCCGAGAAGAGACAACTGTCGCGTTTCGTGGCCCATAGGTGGGGCGGAGGATAACACAACTGGGTAGAAACATTGTGGATAATTGATAGCGGTGGTCATAAAATGCCCGCGCCCTGCCCCCATACAACTTACCAGCTGGTCCCCGACAACCAGGGGCCCGCCGGAGTCGCTGGAGCAGATGTTATGCGTGTCGCCGTTCGTGCACAGCGTGGAGTCGATGACGACGGCGGGTCCGAACGCGGTGGTGCACTCCGCGTTGCTGATCACCCGCAGACTCACGAAGTTCAGTATGGGAGACACGCCAGATACTGGAAATTATAACAAAAAAATACTAAAAGACTATTGTAATCCTAGTTTCACCCGCATAAAACTACTACACTATATTAAGTGAAGCCCATCACAACATATTCCTGAAATTAGCGTCAACAAACATGTTGTATTACAATTTGCAGAGGGATTAGGCCGGCACGACCTATGTATGTATGTACCTCTCTCTTACGCGACGTTCGTGACAGCTGGGTCGCGTTTATTAACGTTATTCGTATGTTATTATCCGGTGCCTCAATGGAAGGGGTAGGAAAAGACGACAATGAATCTGCGTAACAAGACGAGGGCTTCGGTAGTCCTGGCGCCGACTGCTCGTTTGTCCCCTAATACTATGTAGCTAGAGCTAACTAGAGCAGCGTTTTCGTAGAATTAGTATTTAGTTTGAAATTCATTATTTTGGTTTTATCGTAATTTAGTTCCATATTGTTAGTTTTAAGCCATTTCATTATTTATATAATTATATTTATCTCGTCGCCTAAATTAGATGTATCTTCTTTTGTATATAAAACTGTGACGTCATTCGCGAATTATGTCATAAGTTGATTTGTGAATTTTACTAAACCATTGATCTAAATGAGAAACAACAAAGGTCCCAGTACACTTCCCTGGGGGACTCCATATTTACTTTGCTTATGTATAAAAATATCATAAAAAATACATAGATCATAGAAGCTATAACTTGTATACAGCTGGACCGACCTTGACTGGTGATCCCAAACCCGGCGGCCGTGGCCCACTGGTTGTTGAAGTCGCTCGAGCCTTCCGCCAGTCTGATCGGCTGGATGACATCTGCAAAGGGAAACGACATAAATATAAGTAATTATTCTTCCCCTGGGAGAACCATGGCTTGCATTGACAAGAAATAAAGACAAAGGATTTTTTTATAGTTTAAGTAGACAACAGCAGTCGGAGCCATGATTACCGACGCCCACAGACATATACTTAAATACCGCACGAAACGCGACAGCACAGCTGCCACTTTACGCCAGTATTGTGTGAGTGAGAGGTGAGGGGGAGCATGCAGCGTAGCACTACCTCTTACTGAAAATATATAACTAGGAAAAAAATCGCCAATGGGTATTGTATTAACAATGAAAATACTATTGTTTTAGATGATACTAGCAGTGTACCGCGGTTAGGCGATGATGATGATGATTAGATTGCTATATAACATACAGCTTTCTTCAATAAATCGTATATCTAACACTGAAAGAATTACTAAAATCGGAACATTAGTTTCGATATTCAAACAAAAATGTCTTCAGCCTTATCAAATTATGTACCTATAGATAATATATATTTTTGAATTAATTCTGGGTAACCGGGAAGTATCATTTGGGTTTCCTTGATAGACCTACAGACAGACAAACTAATCCAACAAGGGTTTTGTGGCATGCTACGTATACTTTATTTTTGAGGAATCAAAAACCACTTTATAAAGGTGCCTACTTAGAGACAAGACAACTTCATAGATATTATTTTATTCCTATCTTTAATGCTGTTTCCTAAAAGGCATAAATATCATCACCTTCGAGCATGAACTTGGAGTCCTGTCAAACAATAATTAGAAAACATTTAGTATCCATGTTAGTACGAAGGAGATACTGTCTATATGCAATAAAGGATAAAGTTCTCTATACCAATCGAAAATGAGGTAACGAGAGAATCAACTCTCGGAGGAGGATAGTTTTTACAACAATCAATCACAAATCAAAATCCAAAATGTTTGTCCTGAAAAGAACATCAAGTTGAAAGGGATATCTTAGATTCATAAAACTATCTAAAAGATCAGAGTTAGCGGTAACTTACTGTAAAATTCAGTCCATGGTATGGTTATCACTGCCACGTCATTGCTGATGGTGTTTCGGTTATAGTCTGGGTGGGTCGCCACATCGTTCGTGGTGATAC
>LUGF01044765.1:0-17697 GCA_001625245.1 Calycopis cecrops
AAAATAAACATTATTATGTTAGATTTTATTTAATTAAATTTCAAAGTTACTATTGAATTGCGCCATGTAAGTCTTTTTATGCTCACAAATATTTTTATTGCTTAAGTCAATAAAAAATATTTGTGCTATGCGGAACCAATGTTGATCTTCAATCGATTATTTCCATTTACGAGTAATTTGCCTTAAAAAAACTCAATTTCGGCATTTTTTACCGATAGCGCCCTTAATCCCTTCACGCGTTTTAGAGAAAAAGGTCTTGACAGACGTACAGCAAAGCTATCCTATAAGGGTTTCGTTTTTTCTCGTTGAGATACGGAACCCTAAAAATGAAATAATTAAAAACAACTAAAATGTTTTAATGGTTTATTTATAAAAGTAAGTAAGTACCTACTTAAAATTTTCTTCTAAATCAGGCAAAATGTACTAAAAACGTAAAATATTGATATACATAATATATCACAAAAAGTCATCGGATATTTATCCATTGATATATTATATCCTTCGAACCCCGATTCCTTTGATCAATATCAGTAGGTACCACTCACTGATATTTAATTGTTTAAATTGTAAACGGGACTTAATCGCGTTATAAAATCGAAGTATTTACCTCGATTCTCGACGTTTCGGCCGCGATGCAACGGCCGTGGTCACGANNNGTGACCACGGCCGTTGCATCGCGGCCGAAACGTCGAGAATCGAGGTAAATACTTCGATTTTATAACGCGATAAGTCCCGTTTACAGTATACAAATATGTTTAAATTGTTCTTCCAATACCCTACAATAGATTGTCAATTCTTCGATTCACAGAACTGCATTGTTCAAGATTTTATAATGTACTAGCTGTCTGACATATTCAAGATACCAACTGCAAGGCCATATGCCGGACTGATTTGTGAATCTAAACCATTTTTTTAATTCAACACACTAAAAATTCCAGTTGTTTAGGAGTTCAGTGGCATACACACACACACAAGAAATATCTTTATTAAGATAATCCTATTTTCTTTATTGACAACTAGCTGTACCGTGCGCGTGTTGTCACGCCACCAACAGATGCGTCAGCATGGACTATCATAGCAATATATAAAATTCATTGAAATGAAAGTGGCGCCACCTGTCGAAAATTGGTCGTACCAACTTAGAAACCTTCGTGGGCGCATTCAGAGCAACTTTACTAAATATCATCACTCATGACATTCTCAAATGCATTATGTCTTACGATTCTAGAAAGGAAATACAAACAAGCATTCATTTTTACTTTATAATATACATACATATATACAAGGTTGATACAAGCGAGAGGCATTAAATTAAACCGCATATTTAGTGTATCATTTCCAGGCCACAAAAATCAGATCAATCTTAGCAATAGTTTAGCCTTCTTTTCTCTCCCTTCGTACATGCTGTATCGCAGCTGATCGCCGACTATGGTCTGCCGGGGTCATTCACCCCATGCTCTCGGTAGCCACCCGGTATAAAGAGTTAACAATTTTTCGCTATTTAACTTAATTGAAAAAAGTATTTTCGTATACTTATCGTAAACTTTTTTTTAATAGCTTCGGATTAACTGTAGGCAGGTAGGTATATATGGTTGGATAGCAGCGCCACCTACTGGATCCAATTGTATTTTTAAGCATCCAGGAAACCATCTAAATACCCATATAAAATATTAACCCAATTGACTGTTACCCGTTTTCCTATGGGAAAGAAGCATTTTCCCGTGGTAAAAAATAGCCTATGTTAATCTATGATTATAAAGCATTCAAAAAGTGAAAGAACTTTTGAAATCGGTCCAGTATTCAGATCCTATTCATACATACAAACACACATGAACAAATATTTCCTCTTTATAATATTAGTATAGATAAGGCTAGACATGTCTCATAAAAAGTGGTCACATGTTGGTTATAAATTACTCCATCACTTTATTATTATTGATAAGAGTTCAATAGAAATAAAATGATAATTTGTTGCACACATCACACAAAAAGTGCTTGATAGAATACAATATTTTAAGACATGTGGTAACTAAGGTGAGATCAAAATAAAGCTGTAGCTCAAATTAATCAAAAATAGCTAAATGGTTCATTCTTATGTGGTGGAAGTCAGAGAATTTGGTGTGGTGATGAACCTGGCATCAGCCTGCTTAGAATGCTCAGAGAAAAGCTGTCAAAAAGGTAAAATTCAATCTCATGAGACGAAATGTCGACACTAAGAACAGAAGGGTTTGGGAGAAATTAGAAATTAAATGTAAAACTTAAATGAGAGAGCAATACCATGACGAGTATAAATACTCACAAGAAAGACAATGTACAGTCAGAGAGAGTGGGGTAAGGGGGGCAGGGTCAGCTCATACCACCCTAAAGTCATGCTTTGCTGCTCGTTTGCCCCCTTGTCTCTAGAAAAAAACTAAAAAGTCCCACTGCACAGAAATAAATATGTAAGTTATAGCCAAAAAGCAACAATTTAATCTAAAAATGTATGAGGATTCATAAAAACAAAATTGTAATGATCAATTGAAGTATGACAAAAACTGGCCAAATGCAAGTTGGACACCGAGGGTTCCGAGGGACCAATAGTCGAGGAGGAGGAGGGTATAAATTTCTCTGCTACATTTTTTATCAGAAAAAAAAATAACTTGGTTTTTCATAGTGCTTGTATGAATGACAAAGTTGTATTTGTGTTTTTTGAAAATGTATTATTTCTGAGAAACTAATAACGATATCTCGCTCAAACCAATTTTTGTTGAATGTTTTCATTAAAATCTATAGTATAACATATATAACCTAAATCTATATAGATTTAGGTTTTCCATGACCGAACCCTCAAAATCCGAACCCCCAATTTTCGTGCAGATGTATTCTAATGCCAACCCTTCAAAATATCAATTACGCTATGTACAATTATCTTATTACTTAAAACAACAAATAAAATGGAAATGGTATTTATTTAACTTAGTTTTAACATCCTCTTATTTGTAATAAACTAATTAAAAAATATTAAATCAACAAATTAAAAAATATATAAGAAAAAATAACAAAAATTGCACTTCAGATCAATGTAATTTTTTTTTAATTTAAAACATAATTATTATTTACACACAACTGCCTGGTTATCAGGAAACATCCGCTTAAGAGAATTTTCCTTTCCCTTCCCTTTGAAGAAAGAATTTGGTATACTTGGCCAAATAGCTTCTAAGTGTAGGTACTGACGTTGCGACGAACATACCTTACGAGAATTACCTCGAATTATGAGATTCTAGCACACCCTTCTTTAAAGTTATTGCAAAAATTTACCCTGGTCGACCATAGTATCACGCATGTACTATAGTGATAATTAATACACCCACACATAATGAATACGGCTTTGCCATGATATTAAGTAAAAATTTTATCAGTGTAGATATCTTAGTTAATGACTATGTTGTTTTAAACAGGATAAAACAGTTTAGTCAAAAAATCTAAGATTCATGGTCGAACATCATCATCATCAGCCAGTAGACGTCCACTGCTGGATCTAGGCCTCCCCCAGAGCACCAAATGTCATGGTCACAATACAATAAAACCAAACAAAAAATCTAAATTTATATTTTATAGTTATATATAGGACACAACTACATGGCGAAATAATGTGAAGAAGAGAATACAGCCCAGCAAGGGTATCAAGACTTTCAGTAATGAGGATACGGGCTCAAGGAGGAGGAGCTGTGTCCGCAGTGTGTATGTAATCTGTTTAAAATCTTTTCTAAAAAAGCTCATGAATTTAATAAATGTAATTAAATATTATCGCTACCTTTGGGTAGAAAGGTCGTATAAACCATTTTAGCCAAATTGAGTTAAATATACCATTTTTCTCAGTTTTTTTTTCTCTATCGATCAGTATATACGAAATGCAGAAATTCGCACAAAAATGGTTAATACGACCAAGAAATTTTTGATCTCAGCCTCTCAAATGAGGTAAACTTTCAATGTAAAAGCCGAATGTTTTTTTTTTTTAGTTTTGTTATAATGTAATGACCATAATTTATATTAACTCAGGGCGTAAAAATAGTCGATAATTGTAAATGGTTTATACGTCCTAACGTGTTAAATGTATTACCTAAACATAGTTGAAATTCGACGTCGTAAATCCAAAGGCAGGTCGCGATGTTGGTGTATAAACCATGTTCATTGCAAGATCATGTTCATTGCAAGATCATGTTCATTGCAAGATCATGTTCATTGCAAGAACAAATATGATATTCTTATTTTTATTCTGACCCGGACAATAAAACAAAATATTTTTAATTTCGTCTACAGACTTTAAATAGGAATATAGGCATGTAGCGATTTCATTAGCCCCACGCATTGCACTCCCCCCAGAAATAGGAGGCATTAAAATTTTTTTTTTTATTGTGACTTGTCCGGGTCAGAATAAAAATAAGACTATCATATCTGTTCTGAACTACTTCTTAATGAAATCAACGTATTTAGAAGTGATTCAGATAAATTATCTTTTACCGGGGCACACTTATTTGCCAGTAGACTCTGTTTATGCTACCATCGAACGTGAAGTTAAAAAAAATGCTGTCTGGAGTCCAACACAATGGCCATCATACATTGAGGCTGCGAGAAAAAGTCCTAGGCCTTATAATGTTCATGTAATGCAGTATTCTGATTTTCTCAATTGTAATGAAATAACTGCCGAGATATTTACAAATGAAACTTCTAAAACCCTAAAAATGCGAAACATCCGTATTATTACGATGAAGAAAAAGAGTCCAGATGAAATGTATATTAAATATACAATGAAAAAAGAGACGTCACGTGGTAAAGTAATATTATTTAAAAAATCTGGCAATAAAGAAAAAGGTAAAGGAAGATTGAAAAGCCGTGCAATATTACCAGAAAAAAGTGTAAGCAATAATACACATGAAAAGGTGATGACTATGTCCCCAAATGCACTTTATAAAAACAAATTGCAAATATCGGCCTTAAAATATAAAGACTTAAAACGTCTATGTTATAATGGAATTATACCAAAAAGGTACCACCATGACCATTATCTTACCTTACCCCATGGAAATGTGGCTGACTCTCTTACGCTAACCGACGAGGAAGAAGGAGGAATTGAATAATACTAATTATTATGATTTTCTTTTTATGCTAAAGGGGGGCAAACAAGCAGTTGGAGCCATTTCCATGACAACCGACACCCACAGACATCCGCATAAAGGCTATGCAGATGCGCTGCCCTCCATTCTCCTCCCTTCTACATGGACCATTCTACATGGGATTATTAGATTTATGATAATTGAAATTGAAGAATGATAATAATATTATAATAAAAAAAGTATTGTTTTTGTATTTCAGGACGACCATTTTTGGGTGTTAGAATAATAAAAATTGAGTTCCTATTAATTTTGAGAGTAACAGGATTGTTTATAAGTCAGAATTTAATTGATATTTGATTATAAATGGTTTTTAATACAAAAACAAACTACGTTATGAGTTTTTACGAAAGTAAATGTGATCATAAGCTTATCAAAAATGGATATACGTCCTACACAGTTTTTTTAAGTATATTTTCATGGGGCGTATTAACCAAGATTTTATTTTTTCTTAGATGTAAATCCTAGCTAACTTTAAAACTAAAGAAGATAGATAAGTTTTGATGTTGTAACCTTTTTCATTCGCAAATTGTAGGAACCTTTCTTGTAGATAATTTTTTTATAACTTCAAAAATAAAAAAGTTATGAATTTTTTTGTAAAAAAAAAATCGTTTTTCTGCTCTCCTGAAAAGTCGGGTTTTGGTTTATACGACCTTTCTACCCAAAGGTAGCGTTATGATATTCCAGATTTTAATTTAAATTTGTGCCAAATTACCTCTCAAGCGTTCTGTAGCTCTTGCGTAAAAGATTAACGAACATACCTACATATAGTTTAGCAGTAAGATTGTCGTATTAATTGTAAAAGTAAGTTAATAAAAAATACGGAAAGTTAATTATAAATTAAGACCGTCCAGTGTTCGAACAAAAGAAAACGTACCTGACTTCAAATTTGTTAAATCATCCAACAGAAATCTTGTTCAACGCAGTTTTTCGGGTCGATAAACTGTCAAAGAACACTTTATACACCTTCACTAGCACTTATTATTGTTTTTCTCATTAGTTACAACAAATACGCACATCGCAATTGATCGTTTAGGCTAAATTTCACTATCATTGGCACAAATCCACTGAAAATTTGACATTTCGACCGCACCATAAAAATACGAAATACTAAAAGTGAAATATGGTCGGAATCTTTTTGATGACGAGATATAATCTCATTTATTTATAAATATCTTAGATTAAATAAATGTGTTAATTAACAGTTTCAAGCTACAATTTAATAGAGTAAACGTAAAACGACCCACGAATTATTGCAAGATATTTATTTTTTCATTGTGCAATACTACCAACTGTCAAATTATAATTTTTTCGTTATATCGTTTAAATTGGAACAGGCTAAGACCAGAGGCCATGCTGCCTTTTCTGTCATTACTTACCAACTTTCTGTCTAAAGAAATATGAAACATCCTTCGTTATTTCCTTTAAGTTTTCCATAGGCTTAAATTTCTTTATATCATTTTAATTTTTCTGTCTACTAAGGTTTTAAATAATAGCTTTCGTTATTATATTATTTTCTTATTTTATCTATAGTCATGTATGTAATTAATATTTGTTGCGAATATTCCTGGATCCTTTTATTTTTTCCTTAATCTGCCATTTCTATTTCATTAGGAACTCTTTCCAAAATCAAAAAACTAAAAAATAGACAAAAGAACACATTTTATAGTGCCACAAACATATCTGACCCGGTGGACAGGATTGGAACTAAAGCCGTCATTTTGAAATGACAATCTGTTGTCAGTTTTATTAGTGGAGCGATGCTCAAACCTCATTTACCCAAAGGGTTGAGAGAAACATAATTTTAAAAGTTTTATCTTTTATGCAAGAAGAGAAACGTCTCCAAGTGCCATTATTAACTTAATAATGTAAAATTGTTGATTATTTGTAAATTTGATTTTTTACACGAGCATGATTACAACATACATATAATATTTCATATATATCATAATTCATTTTTTTATTTCTAAATAACTATTAAAATAATAGTTATCATGACTTTAGTATCGTGATGCCAAAATTTCAATTACTTCCTGCATCGCACAATATTTTTACCCTAAAAATCGGGATATTTCATTTAATGGCAATACTTAATTAGACAAGACTTGTCACTCTTGTCAGAAGAGCGCCGCCACGACCGGGTCAGAAAAGTTTGTGGCACTATACACGAAATTTGGAATGATTTTGACGGCAGACAGAGAATGTTAAATTCAAAGCATTTTGTTTTCGTCAACTTGATAGATTATAAAAAAAAGCGGTGCCGTTATAAAGCGACCGCAATATAGTATGTAGATACGTAAAGCGGTAGCGTATAGCTATAGCCGCACAACACTATCACTAAATACAAAAGTTTGATACACACTTTAACTGGCTGCGCCCCGCGATTTCACCCGCGTAAATCCAACAGGAACATTTTTTCGGGATTAGAACATAGGATGTGTTAATCCAAGTTACCCTCTATGTGTGTGCCAAATTTCATGAAAATCGGTTCAGCAGTTTTTGCGTGAAGGAGTACATACACACAAACATACAAACTTTCGCATTTATAATATTAGTAGGATAGTAGGATTTAAGTCTATATGTTTATATAGTTTTTTTTTATCGTGTCCCGAATGTATGTCAGATTAGATACCTACTTCAAATATTGATCCTTGTGTACATGACGTATATTCCTACTAATATTATAAATGCGAAAGTTTGTTTGTTTATTTGTTTGTCCTTCACGCAAAAACTGCTAAACCGACTTTCATGAAAATTGGCACACACGTAGAGAGTAATTTGGACTGACACATAGGATAGTTTTTATTCCGAAAAAATGTTCCTATGGGATGCCATGGGATGATTTTCTAAATTCCACGGGATCGAAACTCACGCGGGTGAAGCCGCGGGGCGCAGCCAGTCCCAAACAAACGTCATAATAATCTAGTCTAGCACACATATGGGGCCAATTTTGTTGGCACGGCCCGGCTGGGGCACAAAGCAGCAATAAGCCCTTTTTGTTTCAAACGTCTTTAGAAAGTGAGAGAGCGAATATGAATATGTAACATGAGGCACAGGGGAGTATGGGTATACTCTGAGGTATACTGGCTGTGCCGCGCGGTTGCGCTAAATGCGAAAGTTTGTATGTTTGTTTGTTTGTTCCTCCTTCACGCAAAAACTGCGGAAACGATTTTCATGAAATTTGGCACACACATAGATAATAACTTGGATTAACACACAGGATAGTATTCATCCCGATAAAATGTTCCTACGGGATGTCATAGGACCTCTAGATCAATTAAAATTTACGCGGGTGAAACCGCGGGGCGCAGCTAGTATAGTATAGAGGGACAAATGAGAAATTGGAGCAATTTTCATGCCTACCGACGCCCATAGACATCCACATATGCGTTGCCCTTCATCCTCATCCCTCCTACTCGGACCGCTGTTACTTACACACCGCACGAAACGCGACAGCACAGCTGTTACGCCAGTATCGTGTAAGCTAGAGGTACTTCCACGATCTTGCTAGTACAATTCGTCTACATCCCTGCAGCGTAGCTTTACTTCCTACTTCCTCCTCCCCCTCCATGGGCCACTGGCTACTTCCCGCACGACGGTTACACAACGCATCTGAATAACCTCTATGAGAAAAAAAGAACTTGTTATAAAGACACGTTTCATTACTATCTACACAACAGATCAGCCAGTTCCGTATGTCTGTAACTCATTTCTCATGAACCACAGATCTAGGTTAGGTTATATGTTAATGGCAATTGCGCTCTACTAAGTTTTAGAACCGTGAAAAAAAAACTAAGTCATTTTTTTGACGTTTGTAGAGAGCGAAAGTATCACATTTAAATGTTTATTTAACGAACATAACAGTACATAATAGGAGCCATAGCTAAAAATATCGTACTAGCCGAATTTCAGTGCACTCTCTGTTCCCTCATTCTCATATTCCGATGGGACGGCAATTCGACACGACCGGTGAGAAATAAGGCGCAGGATCGACGGCTTAACGTGCTCTCCGAGGCACGGGGGTGTAACACCGCCAACTTCCTGACTCCGGACTATTAATAGGAATGCAAAAATCCTTCTCTTCTTTCTTCTTCTCTTCTCTTTTTGGTACGACCCGGGATTCGAACCCGAGACCTCACGTCTGTGGTTGAGCACGCTTACCACTAAACGAGCTAGTGGTAGACCTATTTCAACTACCATGTAGAGCAGTGGTTCTTAACCTTGTAGTCCTGAGGGACCATTTGACAAAATTTTCGTTATACCGTGGACCACCCCAACTGTTTTTGTTGTTTGAAATTTTCGTTTATTGATCTAGAGGTGCCATGGGCCGTGGACCACTTGAGATGCTTCCAAGGACCACCGGTTAAGAACCACTGATGTAGAGGCATATTTACAATTCAGTTAATCAGGGACTCGGGTAGTCCTATCTCTATACTGGATTAGTTTTTGGTCACCGGCCAAATTTTAAAATAAAGAACTAAACATCATTGCAAGGGTGTGTTTTAAAAAATATTATCGTCTAATTGTAATTTTGTAAATAAAAATCTTAAAAATACATGGATCGTTGTTCGTACACGAAATGTATCGACTTCAAGGTCAAGGATGCCGGGCTTCGTGACACGCGAGCTGGCTGCCACGTGGTAATTGTATCTAATTATTTTTTTTATTTTTCTTTATTCCATAAATCGAAAGTTTCCGAAGTCGAGAGATTCCGAACCAAACCTGAAAATTTGGCCGGTGACCAAAAACTAACCCCGTATATATGAAATTCTCATGCCACAATGTTAGTTACCGCACTCCTCCGAAATGGCTAGACCGATTCTCATGAAATTTTGTATACGGCTACCTATAGATTACAATCTGAACTTGCCAATGTATTGGAATATAATAATTTTTGGGTATTTATATATGAAAATATGTTTGACATATTAATGCTTGTATTAATTATAGGACTTGCTTGTAATATTTTTTTATGACTATTAAGCCAACTAGTGGCTGGGACGAACACTTTTCGGGTAATTTAACAAAGTAACCTAGTAACTAGATTTTGTATACGTAATTATCTGTCACTGTCATTCTCTCATTTTACCGCGCGCGTTTTGACAGCTAAAGTGCTGGTTGCGTTCCAAAATTGATTGTCAGTGCTGCTCAGTTGTCAAATTAGTTGTCGCAGTGTTTTGACATCTGTAAAAGTACCGAGGTTATTAGAACATAACGTATATTTCATGCATGATTCTATGCTTAAAAGAATCATGCAATAAACATACAGGCAGCACTTTAGCTGAATGTGGCATGTTCCAATGTTAATTTTAGGCATGAAACACTTGCAAAGAATGTCTATGTCATATTGACATTTAATAATAAAATTATATTTTCAAATTATATATCGAACGCCAAAAGGTTACCTGGAAGATATTGCTACCTAAGCAATAAGGTCGCCTTTTGTGTACATAATCTAAGCATACCTTATAAGATTGTCAGTTTATATATTTATGTACACAATAAAGAATAATTCATTCATTATTTTCGTATTATTTTAGAGTGCGTTCCAAAACTCACTGAGAATACTGCTGAAAACTTTTAAAGCTGTTAATTCCATACTACTACATAAGTACTGATAGTAAATTTCGGAACGCAGCCTTAGTTATTACAAACAAACGCAAATATGCAAGTTCTTCTTTCTTCTTTGTCCTCGCCTTGTCCCGTTACACGGAGTCGGCTTTCCTTATCATGCATCGCCAGGTTGATCGCTGGCTCGTGTTCTCTGGTTTGAGGCCAAGCGTTTTCATGTCCTTCATGACATTTGTCATCCACGTGGTCTGTGGCCTTCCTCTACCCCTCTTTTTTGTAGCCATGGAAAGGCACTTTTTCACGACATAATCGTCAGGTCTCCGCATTATATGACCGTACCATCTTAGCCTTCCTTCGGACATTTTATCAGTAATACGTGCCACCTTGAAGCTTCCTCTTATGTGTTCATTGTGTACTCTATCTTTAAGCGTAACTCCACCTGCCCATCTCAGCATGCGCATTTCTGCTGTGTGCAGCTTCTGTTCATGAGTCTTTTTGACTGCCCAAGCTTCACTGCCGTACAGGAGCGCAGGTCTTACCAACGGAAATATGCAAGTTATAAGTTCATATTTCAGCCACTAGTGGCGCGACAGTCTAGAAACTCAATACATATTGTCTAGATTAATTGAGAAATGTTCTTATTTCCATATCCGGATCTTGTCGTGTTCTAGTTCACGACACGACCTAACTATGCGTGGGATTAAGGAATAAATAAAACATTGTATGCGTTATACGCAAGCTGTGGCAGGAAGTGGGAAAGGATAGCCGAAGATCGAGGCCAGTGGCGAGCTGTGGGAGAGGCCGCCGTCCAACAGTGGACTGCAATAGGCTGATGATGATGATGGTTGGGTAAGGGCGGTTTGACATAGCTATTCGATACTTACTATAACCGCATGAAAACTTTTTTATTAGTTACCTTTGAAGTTATTACTAAACCGATATTTTTTGCCAAATATGCAAAGTTATGTTATAAATAACAGAAATAAAAGTACTTTGTACAAATTATAACAATTTTTTTTTAAGTTAAAAGGGGGCAAACGAGCAATCGGAGCCATTTTCATGACTGCCGATACTCATAGACATCCGCATAGTGATTATACAGATGCGCTGCCCTCTTTTAACCTTCATAGGCCACCGGCTACTTACACACCGCACGAAACGCGACAGCACAGCTGTCACTTTACGCCGCGCCGATCTCATGTCGTCGACGTTTCGGCCGTTATGCAACGGTCACGAGTAGTCGAGAGTCGAGGTAAATACTTCGATTTTATAACGCGATCAAGTCCCGTTTACAGTGTATAAATAATATTACTTGTTATAATTAAATTCCTTCTCTCTCTTACCGTTAAATTTTCCTTTAAGCTGTATGTCTGTCCTGCTCTATTCGTGTCACGTCTATTTTCACACCATAGGTGTTAATGAGAGCAATAATAGAACATAATATTACAGTTGATAGTATATCGACTGTCTGATAATGACATTGGACCTTGGAGTAACGTTCTACAGACACACCTACTACATGGACGCCGTAAGTTGGAACCTGGCAAAAGGTACAAGTTCGAAGCGGACGACATGACGCAGCAGCGGACGACGTGTAGTCGCTTCATGTCGTCACGACACGTCGTCACGACCTGTCGCTGCAGTCATGATTTGGAACCCGACTGCAGATGGCAACAACAGATGGAATCCAGTTGATTCCGAGTGTTCCGTGAAGCAATTTTTTATATATTTTATTAGAAGAGGAAGAAAGACTGATCCGCGATCGGACGACACTGGCGTCTGCCGCTCGGCGTCGCTAACTACAGAGGTAATTTCATAGAATTACATAGAAACCAGTAGAGTCACGACACGTCGTCCGCTGCTGCTTCATGTCGTCCGCTTCCAACTTGTACCTTGAAATTCCGTTACCACCCCCTCCACCCCCGATGTCGCCATACTAGGGCGTCTTCGAGGAAGTGAGAGAGCATTCTTCGCATTCTCGCCAGGTCCCAACTGACGGCGTCCGTGTAGTACATCCGCAGGTTTTTACACGAAACTTATAAGACCTATTTTTATTTAAAACGATACTGATTTTCGTACTTCAATTTTATTAAGTTCCTGTGTAATGCGAGATAATATTATATTATCATTGAATTTCATATTTTTTTTTCTAAAAATGAATGTTTGTCTGTATGGCCATTATACAAGGTTGATACAAGCGAGAGGCATTAAATGAAACCACATATTTAGGGTATTATTTTCAGTCTACACAACAAAAATCACATCAATCGGAGCAATAAATTAGACACAGGAATTTTTTAAAGTTTTTTCTCACTATATACACGCTGTATCCTCAGCTGATCGATGACTATGACCGGCGGGGGTCATTCACCCCGTACGAGGTTGCCGTTCGCTGTACGAGACGGTACAAATCATGTTTATGTTTTTTCGCTGTTTAACTTGTTTAAAAAAAGTATTTTCGTATACTCGTCGTAAATTTATTTTTAATAGTTTCGGATTAACTGTAGGCACTTACCACCTTACTTTTACTTTTTTCTTACTTTTTTCCATACTTTTATGTGTTTTATGGAATTTGACAGATGTCAGTTTAATACTAGATTATTACTTGGATAAAGTTATTCTATGCTTATTAATAAGGGGATTATAGTATGTGTGGTTTAATTTAAGGCCTCTTTGATGCTTGTTGTCAACCTTGAATAATCGTAAACTATGCATTTGATCATGTTCATGATCTTTAGCAAAGTTGTTGTGCACGAGCCCACGAAAGTACAACTAATTTTCGTAGCAAGTAGCAACGCTCGCAGGGTATAACTAGTAAACTAGATATAGTGTTATTTATGTAAGCTAGTAAGTAAAAAAGCCGCATATCAAAAGAGACACAAAGTTTCTTTTTTTATTCTTAGCAGCTTACAACAAGTTTTGTAGCCAATCACGTTTAAAATGAATGGATTGATTCTTCTTTTGCGAAAATCGCACCAGCAATTTATTTAATCAAGATATCTTATTTAATCATGTAATAATAACAAATATATTATCATGTACGTAATCATAAACTTTCGAATTCATTATATTACTGGTAGGATATTTTATGGGTATATTTTGATTCGTTAACACAATCGATTACAAATCAGCGATTTATGGAAGTTTCATTGTAAAACTTTCGAATTTTCAACTTTACGCGCCAATAAGTGTTGCGCCACAGATTAAATATGGGACAGATAAAATCAACGTCATATATAACGTCACATAACGTTCGATATTTAAACGATGTTCCGGTTCACGCGGCCGGATGACACGCGAGTTAGGTAATGGTGACGTAATGTTTCCGGCACACGCGCGGAATGGATTTTGAATAGAGAGCGTGTTCTGTTTTTAAACAATGCGTTACGAGATTTCAGATTCCATTTTCGAAATCGCTCGTAATTTAATTTGAGATACAAATTTAACGGAAAGATTTAAATGAGTGCAGCGATTCCCCAGTAGTTGACTACTAGGAAGGTACATACTTATATCATATCCTATCTTATTAATTATTATAAATGCGAAAGTTTGTATGTTTGTTTGTTACTCCTTCACGCAAAAACTGCTGAACCGATTTTCATAAAATTTGGCACGCACATAGAGGGTAACTTGGATTGACACATAGGATAGTTTTTATCCCGAAAAAATGTTCCTATGGGATGCCATGGGGTGATTTTCTCTTTTTCACGGGATCGAAATTTACGCGGGTGAAACCGCGGGGCGCAGCTAGTATTGCTATAAGTTTAATGATTCATTATGTTTCGAATGCTCGTTTGCTCCCTTATCCTATAAAATGAATTTATTTTACTACATTGACAGTTTAGTCAACCAGCTATATATATACATATAATCATACATGTCAAATACCATCGTCCCGGAATCATGTGGTCACAATCTATGCTCCAAAGCAGAGTTTCTTAAACTTTATGCAGTTACGAATCCAGAACCCATCTGGCCAGAATTCAAAAGCTCCGCGAATCCCATTCAAAGTATATTTAAAGAACACAAACCTTTTTTATGTAATATATATTTTATTAAAAATTACTGTACGTACAAAAGAATGTTAAGGTTTAACTGAGTTACTGCGGAGTTGCGGACCCCTGATACCGTATGTATCCGTGGACCTCACTTTAAGAAACCCTGCTCTAAGGCTATGCTGTGCTTCATTGGATGGTCAAGTGGTCGTCGGACTTCCAGACTAGGGTGTCGAAAGAGAACAACCCAGATGGAAGAGATGCAAATAGGAACCGACCAGTTCTCCCGTAGATAGAAAACTTAAATTATGTGAACTTAAATTCTCCGAGAGTGTGTAAGTAGCCGGTGGCCCATGGAGGTGGGAGGAGAAAGGAGGGCAGCGCATCTGTATAGCCTCTATGCGGATGTTTGTGGGCGTCGGTAGTCATGAAAATGGCTCCGGCTGCTCGTTTGCCCTCCTATATCATAAAAAAAAAGAAGAACCCCGAGTGACATCCTTCTCAGTCCTCGCATTGCATCACTGTGCATAAACATGCAACATGTACTCGAATTGGTTTTTTATTTTTCTCTCCGCTCTAGTTGTTATTTTATTTTCGTGTGTTTTTGTATTCTGATATATCTGTTAGTGGGGCAATGAATAATTATTTCTATTGCTAAATCTTCAGCTAATTTACTATCATTAGGGCCAGAGAACGAAGTGCTGTAACAATCATACAAAGCTGTGGCATCCACGAATAATGATAATATAATATCTTTTAACTGATTCGCTTAACTGTGTACATCGAGGTGGGCGATGGTGCCACTTGTGACATATAAAATAACGATGCGTCCATTTAAACGTCTCACCTTTTAGTCTTTATAACGCATAGCACACTATAGACGAAATATTCGTAATTAATATTCGTATCGTAAGCCGTTCTTTGTCGGCGATTGTAGGACGATAGCAGATAGCAGAGCAGACAGCTGTCCTGTCGCGTTTCGTGCGGTGTGTAAGTAGACGGTGGCCCGTGGAGGTGGGAGGAGAAAGGAGGGCAGCGCATCTGTATAGCTTCTATGAGGATGTTTGTGAGCGTTGGTAGTCATGAAAATGGCTCCGGCTGCTCGTTTGCTCTCCTATATCACAAAAAAAAAGAATAAATAGGCTCACTCATTTCGAGTTGCTGCCGTAGATGTGCAGCCAAATAAAGAATGGAAATGAAAAAAGGATTCATACTAATATTATAAATGCGAAAGTTTGTATGTCTGTTTGTTTGTTACTCCTTCACGCAAAAACTGCTGAACGGATTTTCTTGAAATTTGGCACATATCTTGAGGGTAACATGTGATGCCATGGGATGATTTTCTATTTTCCACGGGATCGAAATTTACGCGAGAGAAACCACGGGGCGAAAATAGTTTAAAATAAGATAAAAACTATTTTACCGGGGACACGCCAATAGAGTTAAACTTTGCATAATAAGACGCCTAATGATAACTAATTTGGACTTGGCTACTCCTAACTTTAGTGTCTACTCAATACTTTTGTTTCAAATGCAGTGCTGTCATAAAACGGCCGTATATGCAGTGCCGTCATAAAACGGCCGTAAATACAGTGCCGTCATAAAACGGCTGTAAATGCAGTGCCGTCATAAAACGGCCGTTAATGCAGTGCCGTCATAAAACGGCCGTAAAAGAGATAGTGACACGGTGCGTTGCAGTTGATTTCGCCACTACCGGGGATACTTCCCTTTCGTTCACATTACACCGGCGTAAAATGACAGCTGTACCCGGTGATTTGTGGAGGGAAGAGGGCAACGCATCTGCACCTGTATGCGGGTGTATTTGGGAGAAAATGCGGAGCCATTTTCAGAATTTGCTCGTTCGTACCTTAGCTTGTAAAATATAAAGTTTGTCTCTCCAAAAGATTTTTTTTAATTTATTTATTTAATAGTTAAGGTACACTGTAAACATATTACATTATAAGCTTAATATAATGTCTTCCAATAGTCCTGCTACAGGAAAATTTGCATATTAAACACAATATGAGAATACATTAAGTTCTTAATCTTCATATTTTTTTGGCAAAGAAATATACTTTTGGTAAGGTTGCCTGGAAGAAATTACTGTTAAGTAATAAGGCCGCCTTTGTGTGCGTTTATTATACTTAATTTAATGGTCGTATATGTATTCTATGTAAAATGTTTTATGTGCACAATAAAGAATATATTGATTGATTTATTGATTTTGTGATTTGTGGTTTCATCCAAATCCATTCAGTCTCCGCGTAAAAGATCAAACAATGTTTGTAACATTATCTATTATTTTTTGTCCGGAGTGTGCGCTGCACTTACAAAGCTCACTTTCAAGCTTTAGGTCGCGTCGTTCAAGGAGCACAACTTTCGTGAAGCTCGCGTCCTGTGTTTAATAGGCTGGAGCCTCGCCCGTAATAATCATCATCATTACCACGACTGAGGTACCTATGACAGCTATATTGTGTGAGTTTCCGGTGGCTCATTGACTCTGTCTCCCACAAGGCCAAGAAGAAGGAAAACGCTGGATGCGTTTCCATAACTCTTCTCTCTCTCTCTCAGTGTGAGAGATTTTACGGTGGCTAATTAATTTAGTAGCAGTAAGGAGGAAATCGTATTAACGTAACCTTTCTGTAGATGACAGGCCACAAAGGAGGCAAACGAACTTTATAAACTATAAAAAAGAATTTTACCATTAATTTTTAAGGAGGAACCCAAAAAGGGGCGTAGTCTAAATGATTGATTAATCTTTCTTCCGTCCAGGTGGCAGACAGGTTTCCATTTTGAGACCAAGGCAGTCTTGATCGTCAGTGAAATATTTCAAAATGCACAAATAATGGTCAAAAGTGAGAGGGAACTTAGGGTTCATAATAATAATAAAATAAGACAATAAGATGAATATACCGCGCATTGTTTCGTCGATTTTCAAATCACAATAATTGATAAAAGACATATATATAGTTATAAAAAGA
>LUGF01044765.1:18911-33903 GCA_001625245.1 Calycopis cecrops
TGCTGTGTGTGAGTTTCCGGTGGCCCATTAACCCTGTCTCCCACAAGGTCAAGAAGAAGGAAAACGCTGGATGCGTTTCCATAACTCTTCTCTCTCTCTCAGTGTGAGAGATTTTACGGTGGCTAATTAATTTAGTAGCAGTAAGGAGGAAATCGTATTTAACGTAACCTTTCTGCAGATGACAGGCGTTGCAGGCCACAAAAGAGGCAAACGAGCTGTATAAACTATAAAAAAGAGTTTTACCATTAATTTTTAAGCACGAACCCAAAAAGGGGCGTAGTCTAAATGATTGATTAATCTTTCTTCCGTCCAGGTGGCAGACAGGTTTCCATTTTGAGACCAAGGCAGTCTTGATCGCCAGTGAAATATTTCAAAATTTATTGCATTGCAATTTACAAATAATGGTCAAAAGTGAGAGGTAACTTAGGGTTCATAATAATAATAAAATAAGACAATAAGATGAATATACCGCGCATTGTTTCGTCGATTTTCAAATCACAATAATTGATAAAAGACATATATATAGTTATAAAAAGATAATGTAAATTATATGACGTATAGTATAGAGTGGTTTTTGTGTAATAACTAATAACGTCTAATTATATATTATTGTTTGCCCGAGCTAATCTCCGAAACTACCTGACAGACTTGAGTGAAATCTTGCACATATACGTGAGGCTCACATAATCTATATATGTATATAAAAAAAGGTGACAGGAAGGCTCAAAGGTGACAGTCATACTATCAATGCACAGCCCATGTAGATGGTATGCAGGTAGATGTTATGACGTAGGCATTCACTAAGAAAGGAGTGTTAGAAATTCAATCCCTAAAGGGGTGAAATAGGGTGTTGAAGTTTATATGGATTTCTTAGAAATTAAACGCGAGTGAAACCGCCGGGCACAGCTAGTATTACACACATATTGACATGTAACTTCGTCCATTTTAAAATGTAGGCTTTATTTTTTGTCTATTAATCCTATCCTATCCCTACTAATATTATAAATGTGAATGTAAGTTTGTTTGTTACGCTTTCACGCCAAAACTACTAGACCGATCATTATGAAACTTTGTACACATATTCCTGGAGGTATTAGAAATAACATAGGATACTTTTTATCCCGAAAAAATGTTCCTGAGGGATGCCATGGAATGATTTTCCACGATATCGAAATTTACGCGGGCGAAGCCGCGGGGCGCAGCTAGTTAATATTATAAATGCGAAAGTTTGTATGTTTGTTACTCCTTCACGCAAAAACTGCTGAACCGATTTTCATGAAATTTGGCACACACATAGAGGGTAACTTGGATTAACACAGGATAATTTTACTCCCGAAAAAATGTTCGTTTGGGATGCCATGGGCTGATTTTCTATTTTCCAATGGATCGAAATTTACACGGGTGAAAACGCGGGGCGGAGCTGGTGTACGATATTTTTATTGATCGTTCGCGTGGCCCGGTCAGTGATAATATAGAAATCTCGTGTTGTAAAATTAATGTTGACCAATGTCCGCGATATTTTCACTAGCCAGCAATTGGTTTGGGCTGCGAGTTTATGAAATTCTCGTGTGTTTTTTATGTTGTGTGTTTTTTAATACATTTTAATAAACATAGGTAAAGTATGTTAACTTGGCAGATGGCGCTGATGTCAGCAGATTACTATTCTACTATGGAATTATATTTTTGTGGACACTTATGGATTTGCATTGAACCGGTAGATGGTTCTGTTCTGGAACCAGTTCCGGTTCCCGCATATATAAAAAATATTTCCAATATGATTGCTCACGATTAATGTATTTGTGAGAGGAACATCATATTGCCTAATATTACCAAGTCTGGCCATACCATGTCTATTTATAGTTTAATGCCAGTTTCGTAATTTCTTTTATAATCTATAATGTGTTTTACGCAAAAAAATCGTTAGGAAGTCGTTAAGAATTATTGCAAGGCCTGTATGTAGATTGTGTCTTTGACACGTTTTTTTTTCATGCACTGGCAGACATTGGTGATTGGCAGAATATAAAAAAAAATAAAAAGAAGAAAACATAGGTACAATAGCGTACTGCAATTATTCTTCGTGCAAAAAATCTGCACATTTATACTTGATAGTTTTTGCTTTGTTAAATATTTAATTAAAAAAAAAAACAATTTAAGATTAATTAATTCGGTTTTGCCATAATTGCAAGGTTATTTTTATAAACAAAACACATCAACAGTTTCGGAAGTAGATATTTTTGTTTATTTTTTTTAACGTACCTTAAAGTTTTATTTATATTTATGTAACTCATAAATAGCATTGATTTATTGAAAAATATCGTTTATTCCCTATACTTACTCTTAGGTACTCTTATATCATATTATACTCTTAAAAAATGAGCTTTAACTCATATTTTTTTAAACTTTAATATTTGTCCACTTGAAAATCTTTTAATATTATATCATCTTAATTGATTATAATATTATTATGTGTTTGGAATTTAAAAAATTAAAATTTAAGATTAACTACTTATTTAAAATTAGTAAATTTCAACTTACATTATTATTTAAATCCAGACAGCACAAAATAAAAATAATATTATTTTCTAAATTAAATCACTCATTGACACAATTAAATTAATACATAATTAAAAAAAGAAGAAGAAAAAAACTATTTCTATTAGCAATTTACGCGCCAAATCCAACAGCGATACTGGTGCTTACAATATGGCCGACTACGTTTTATGTCATTCATGCAAGTGGTGGGCAGAAAGCACGGCGTGTTTTGCCAACATCACATAAATTGTTTACCCATTGCGGACTTAGTTGCACATAATAAGTAATGGAGTCTAAATAATTCGTCAATGTATGTGTTGCGCAATACGCATTCGCATTTATCTATTGATCTAAAATACCATAATTAATTTTAATATGTCTTTTGTTGTCCAATTTGATTTTTTTCCTTGGATTGTGTTCATGAGAAATAATTACCTAATTTCACGACTGCATCTGTAGTGTATTGTCTTTAGGGTCTAGTGCGTTTGTCTGTTTTGATTTCACCCGAATAGATAAATGGCTGTAGTTACCTAGTATGTATAATATTAAGAATAAAGGTTATTTTACTCGACGGGTGCCAAGAAAAAAACAGTATCTGCAATATTATCAAATTATAGTTCTTAAAATATAGATGCCTATTTAAAAACTGTAATTGATAAAACAATTTAATTTTCATAAAAAAAGAATTGTTAGAATGTTTTTTTCATAAAAAGGCTCAACTTGCGTAAATACTATATTGTAAATAATTGTATTTCGACAGAACTTCAAAGTTTCGTGTAATTAGGCAATAGGTATTGCATTTACGATTTTGTTCTTGGGACTCGTCGAACTATGTAGGTTTAAAGCAATAAAATATACTTATTACTTATCTTTATGAATTAACCTATTGATAGATAGGGGTAGCTGTTTGTTTATCAAATATCAATGCTTTAGATAATATATGTAACAATTGATTTGTTGAACACTGTCTTTACCATGAAACATCACAGTTATGAATACTCTGATTTTGAACCCTGCAGCCATTTTTGAGATAAATATTACAAAGAGGAAACATGGTTTTGTTTGTATCGAAAAACCTCTAAAACTACTGGGCCCATTATAAGCATTCTTTCAGTAATAGAATGCCACATTATAAGTAACATCCTACTAATATTATGAATGCTAAGATTTGTATGCTTGTTTGTTTGTTACTCCCTCACGCAAAAACTGCTGAACCGATTGTCATAAAATTTGAGACACACACACATAGAGGGTAACTTAGATTAACACATAAGGAGTAACTTGAATTAACATATAGGATAGTTTTTATCCCGAAAAAAAGTGAATGTTTATCTATTTATTATAGATTATAGTATTCTTATAATAAAAATCTTAAATATATACGTAAAACATTTAAAAATTTTCATTACATAGTATAAAACAAAGTCGCTTTCCGCCGTCTGTGTGTATGATTAGATATTTAAAATTACGCAACCAATTATTATGGGGTTTTTTTTAATAGATATATTGATTCAAGAGGATGGTTTATGTATAATAACTCCATTTTGGAAGTCCAAAATTCACGCGAACGAAACTGCGGACTGAAGCTAATAAATATTACCTTTCCTTAACATAAGTCCCTACGGTACTTAAGCACGGGCCTAGACTAACGTAGCGTGTAAAGTCTAAAATTATAGTTTGGTTAAAAATTAGAAGACCGCAGTGTTTCGGTTACGTATAACCACGTAACTCATTAGATAATTAACGAAACTAATAAATTGTGGATCTTTAGAAAGTGTTCCTTGACGCAGAAGATCGGCTGGATTACGTAAGGGGGGAAATTGATGACCAGATGACCACCAACTGTGTAGACACAGATTTTATACAAGGTTGATAAGAGCGAGAGGCATTAAATGAAACCACATGTACTGTAAGTGCCTACAGTTAATCTGAAACTATTAAAAATAAGTTTACGACAAGTACACGAAAATACTTTTCTCAAACAAGTTAAATAGCGAAAAATTGTTAACACTCTTTGTATCGGGCGGCTACAGCAAGCACGGGGTGAATGACCCCGGTCGGCCATAGTCCGCGATCAGCTGCAATACAACGTGTACGAAGTGAGAAAAAACTTTAAAAAATTCCTGTGGCTAATTTATTGCTCCGATTGATTTGATTTTTATTGTGTAGCCTGAAAATAATACACCAAATATGCGGTTAAATTTAATGCCTCTCGCTTGTATCAACCTTGTATAAGGGGCCAAACGAGCAGTCGGTGCCTTTTTATGACTACCCTCGCCCTTTGACATCCGTAGAGAGGTTATACAGATGCGTTGGCCTTCCTCGTCCCACCTCCACGGGCCACCGGCTACTTACACGCCGCACGAAACGCGACAGCACAGCTGTCACTTTACGCCAGTCTCGTGTAAGCGAGAGGTACCTCCCAGGTCGTGTCGGCCCAATTCGACTGCATGCAAGCCATGCAGTGTGGCATTATCTCTTACTAAATTACTTTTGCAAATGTAACCTCCATGGACCAATTGGACTTCCACAAATCAAGTTAAGAGAGGGAAATCACGGTCATGTACGATGTGGTTGTAATGAAGCAACTGTACTAATAACTAGCTGCTGCCTGCGACTTCGCTCGCGTTGTGTAGTAATATAATCAAAATGATTTGTTATTGTTCGCTTGCAGCAGAAATTACGATTTCCCGTAGGAATGAGAGATTTTACCGAAGTAAAAAGTGTTTTTAATGTTGATCAGGCATAAGGCATAGGTATGTATATTCAATGTACACACACGGATTTTACTGTTTTACTGTTATTATTATGTAACATATGTTATGTTATACTGTTATAAAGAGGAAAGACTGACCAAGGAAATGCACTTATTGTGGATGTTTATGGTTTATGGTAGTTATCGAAGATCGATCGACCGAGTGCTCGTTTGCCTCCTAATACTGTAAAAAATGCTGACGAAAAAACTTAGTCACTGTTCTATGACCGAGGACCCTCTCGAAAGGGGTCATTTTGCAGTATCGCCAAGCTGCAATTACTCCATCGGTCCCCACCATCCATGGATACTCGCTGGGATTGCCAACGGTCACGGGTAGGGTTGCCAACGTTTCTTCGACTAAATATGGTATTTTTCAAAATATGCATTAAAAAAATATAGTTTACTGCAATCAAATATAGTACTCTAGGTTTAGAACAGGTAGGCGGGCACAAAAAAAAAAGGTATTAAGCATCAATAAACACGATTTTTCGCTATTTGCAATATGTAATATATATTTCAGTCTTGAAAATATTGTATTTTTGCGTACTATATGGATTATGGATATAATCCCAGGACTATTTTTCAATCCCGGGATTTCGGGACTGGGCACAGTCAATCCCGGGATCCCGGGACTAGTCTCGGGATTCGAGGGTAGCACACAAAAATGCGAAAATATCAAAAAATCTACTTTTATTTTAATTAACTGTGTCAATTTAAGAAATTAAAAAAAAAATAACAAAGTTTTCTCTTTTAAACAAAAAATAAACTAATTAAAATATAAAAAATTTAATTGGTTAGTAAATAATTATAACACAAGGCTAGTAATCACTCATATTTATAATAATTATAGTAATTAGCCAGACTTATTTCTCATAGTAAGTATATTAATTATGTAAATTTAAGAAATTAAAAAAAATCTTAAAAAAGTTTTCTCTTTTTAACAAAAAATATACTAATTAAAATATAAAAAATCAACATGGCTAGTAAATAAGTGTAACACAAGGCTAGTAATTAAATCATTAATCAGTCATATTTATAATAATTACAGTAATTAGTCAGATTTATTTCTAAAGCATGTGCGAAGAAATAGTAATGCATCCAACGTGACATCATCGAGTCTGCTTCTGAGCTTGTTGCACATAATATGCAGCCGACGAGAAAGCGCATTCGGGCTCAAAGGAAGTTGGAGGTATCGTCAATAGATACTTGTATGTTTGCTCCAGGTTATAGCCACGATTGGAACTTGTAACTTCAAAAAGATTCATTTCCTTCTTAATAATTTAAGATAGCTCAGTGTCTGACGTCTGTAAAAGATTCACATTTACAGAAGCAGGGGACAAAACTAACGGTTTTTTACAATCAGTCAAAACAGTGTGGTGAAAAAATATATGTACAATATGTTACCGTAAGGTAACATATATATTTTTTAAATAAATTAGTTTATTGATCCCGATAATCCTCGGATTCAAGGAATTTAATCCCGAAAATTTCGGAACTGTAAACAGGCCGGGATCCCGGGATTATATCCCGGTAGTACGGTTGGCAACCCTAGTTACGGGTAAAGTCATTCCCTTTTGGCATTCACTCATTAGGAAGACAATTTGTTTGCTCAAACCAAGCCAAACCAACAAAGTATTATTTGGTGTTGCTGTAATGCAACGTAGATAGACCGCGACCGGTACGACTAAGGAATTAAACTTAGATAATACAAAGATATGCAACTGATAATGTTAAAATTTATTATCCATAATTTCATTTCGTCTGTCACCGGCTCGTTGGTCTAGGGGTATGATTTTCGCTTAGGGTGCGAGAGGTCCCGGGTTCAAATCCCGGACGAGCCCAAAAACTTTTTTGCTTTTTTTCCTTTATTTCTCAAGTCCTAGACGAATTTACTATAACTAATTAGTGCCTGCGACTTCGCCTGCATTTTTAATGAATTGCAAAAAAAGAAATATTTTATTATTTTTTTAAAGTATAAATTGAGTATAAAAATTGTGAATTGTAAGTGTTTGAGCTCAAAGTTAAACTTAAATAAAAATATAGTCTAAACTTTATTTTTGTTTTTGGACATGCTAATAATGAAAATTAAATGAAATACAATGTGAGAATAATTATTAGCTAAAACCACTTGATTGTAGTTGTTGGTAAAGCGCCATCTTACGTGCAATATATTAACTAGTAGTATATCAATTGATGACAGATGGCGTTGCATCCAATAAAATGAACACTAAAAAAATGTAAATTCACTCTACTTATCATAATATATAAAAAAACGTGAACTTATTTGGTTCCTCTGAACTCAAAAACATTAAGAAGAGCTTGATATGACATATTTACAGATTAAAACAATACTTATTTGAGTATTTACTAATAAAAGAACTACTATACAATGCTTGCATCAGTTTAATTGGGTCGGCACGACCTGGAGGTACCTCTTGTATGTACACGATACCGGCGTAAAGTGACAGCTGTGTTGCGTTTACTGTAGTGAGTATACGGTGGCCCATACTGTCATCATAATTATTATGTTTTACATACACATATTTAGTAAGAGGTAGTGCCACGCTGTATAACCAAAGCGAGCCGGCACGAATGGGGAGGTACCTCTAGCTTACACGATACGGGCGGCGTAAAGTGACAGCTGTGTTTCGCTTCGTGAGGCGTGTAAGTAGGTGGAGGGAGGGCAACGCATCTATATTCCCTCTTTGAGGATGTCTATGGGCGTCGGGAGGCATGAAAACGGCTCCGACTGCTCGTTTGATACCCAAAAAACGCATTTACTTCACCTCAATCGGTAGACGTCCTTATCTTACATTCCAAACTTCGGGATGATAATAAAAGATTACAAAAACATATTTTGATTTTTATTATTAAAACTTATTTATTATTATCAATAACATTATCATAATTATAAGTTGGCTATGTAAAAATCCTCCGACGGGCAGGTGTCTCCGGGACCCAGCGGCTTAAATCTATATATCTTTCCCTTGGTGCCAATTATTATGTTGTTTTTTTCGTCGAATGCCATGCCGGTGATTTTAAAACCCATCTCGCCAATTTTGGTCGGCAATATACTCTTGGTTGTGAGTTTATACAACGCCCCCTTGACAGCAATGATCGCCTCGTCGTTGTTGTTCAAACGGAGCAAGAACTTCAGTTCCTTACTGAATCCCTTATACTGTATAGGCTCGTAGTACTCCATCGCGAAGAAGTACAGCTTCCCGTCTATATATTCATAGAACAGGTTGCCTCTTCTGTCCAGAACGAAGTTGTAAGCCTTGGGCATCTGTTCGTAGCGGCGTACTGCTGCTGAGCCGTTCACAAAGTGATACACTTCGTGCATTGCGCCAACGGTTATGTACATCTGGTTGGCGAATTTGTCGATGAAGATCGTGCGTATGTCGTCGTCCCCGAGCGGGCGGACCGCCATCGTTTCCGCCATGTAGTCGTACGAGACCAGCCCCTGGTTGGTGCCTATGTACAGCTTGTCGTTTTTGTCGTCCAGCTCTATGCACTGGGCCAGCAGGTCATCGGATATGTGGACCTCTTTGGCGCCTAAGGCTCCATGCTTCAACACGTAGATACCTTTGAAAAAAAAATGCTTTTAAAGACTGAGTAAGACGCGTGCGGTCGAATACGACCGGGGGTCTCGCTTACACGGTACCGGCGTGAAGTGATGGCTGTGCTGTCGCCGGTGGCCCATGGAGGGGGGAGGAGGAGGCAATGCATCTGCATAACGTTTGTGTGGATATCTATGGATGTCGGTAGTCATAAACATCGCTCCGACTGTCGTTTGCCCTGTACACAACTAACTGTACCCTGCCCGCTTTGCTACGCCATAGAAAATTGGTCGTACCAACTCAGAAACCTTCGCGGGCTCATGTACAACAACTTTGCTAAAGATCATTACATGCTCAAATGCATAGTTTACTATTCTATAAAGAACATACAGACAGTACCAGATTAAGCTCTGGCTTGGAGATACCTTGGAGTCAAGAATGGCCTGTTTTAAAGGGTACTACAAATATTTTCTTAAGGGCCCTACGACTTATGGGGCCCGGGGTTGCACCCCCCTAAGGCCGCCAAAGGACCCGGCGCTGAATACAAACCTGAATCTCTATATCTATATATATATATATAAAACTCAAACGTGACATATCACATAGCCATCTATCAACGCACAGCCCAAACCACTGGACGGATCAAGCTGAAATTTGGCATACAGGTAGATGTTACGACGTAGGCATCCGCTAAGAAAGGATTTTTAAAAATTCAACCCCTATGGTGTTGAAAATTATATGGATTTCTTAGAAATTAAACGCGGGTGAAACCGCGGGGCATAGCTATATATATAAAATTGCCGTGTCACAATGTTAGTTACCATACTCTTCCGAAAAGGTTGCACCGATTCTGATGCAATTTTTTGTACATATCGGGCAGGTCTGAGAATCGGCCAACATCTATATTTCATCTCGATATTTCTACGGGATCGAAACTTACGCGGGTGAAACCGGGGAGCGCAGCTAGTCTCTATACATATATACAAAATTCTCGTGTCACAATGTTAGTTACCATACTCCTCCGAAACGGCTACAATCTCATGAAATTCTGTGTGCTTATCGGGTAGGTATTAAAATCGGCCATCTATTTTTCATCTCGATATTTCAAATGATCGAAACTTAGCGCCATGCCACAGCCACAGCGGTGCGAATTGCGGCGCGGTGAGCGGATCGTCTGTCTCTCTCTCACTCGATACTCGACGCGCGAGTGAGAGAGAGACAGACGATCCGCTCGCCGCGCCGCAATTCGCACCGCTGTGTCTGTGGCCGGGCCGTTCGCGGTTGAAACCGCTTCCTAGTTTTTTTTATTTTAGTATAATTCCTAATTACCTTTGGTTTTAGTATACCTTTACCTTTAGTATAATTCCTCTTGTGTAGGATAAAGAATATGTGTTCTGTGTTTGAGTCGACGACCAAGTTCGTCGGATAGCCGTCCAGGATGGATACCAGCTGTCGCTTGTAGTACTGCTGGTTGATTTTGACACGCTCGCACTTGTCCGCCGCGTACACTTGTGTCGCCGCGATCAATATTATGGCAGTTGTCCACATGGTGATTGCATGTCAAACTGTGGAAGGCGTTTTCCCACTGAAACAAAGTACGAATTGACGACTTGCGATTTTGCGACTACATCGATGGAGAGAGATTTAAGGGTCAACTCACACCGAAAGAACGGCGAAACGCAGCGAAGCGCAGCGAAGCGAAGCGAATGCTCCAGAAGTCGCGAGAATTCGATAATAAGTACTATAATAATGAAAATAAAGTTGAAATTCATATGACACATAAACTGCGCTCCGCTTCGCTGCCCTTCGCCGCTCTTTTGGTGTGAGTTGACCCTTTAGCGACTCTCAGCGACCGGTCGCAGTAGAGTCTCGCGACATTATCGCGATCTCGCGACTGTATTTAGAAATTAATTGAGATTAATTGACATACGTTAGCATCTAAGTCGCCGCGTCGCATTCAGCTTCTAAAAAACCGGCCAAGTGCGAGTCGGACTCGCGCACGAAGGGTTCTGTACCAATATCTACGAAACGAAAAAATCACGTTTGTTGTATGGGAGCCCCTCTTAAATATTATTTTATTTTAAAATAAATATTTATTTTTAAGGTAAATAATAAATTAATATTCTGTGAATATTTCAATCGTCTACCTGTTGCCGTTATCAGTATCGAGCAATAAAATCACGTTTGTTGTATGGGAGCCCCCCTTAAATATTTGTTTTATTTAATTTAATTAATGGTTTTTTAAGACAATAGATAACTTAATATTCTGTGATTATTTCAAGTGTCTACCTGTTGCCGTTGTCAACATCGAGCAAAAACGAGCAAAAAAAATCACGTTTATTGTATGGGGGGCCCCCTTAAATATTCATATTATTTAATTTTTTTAGTATTTGTAGTTACAGCGGCAACAGAAATACACCATCTGTGAAAATTTCAACTGTCTATCATAGTTCATGAGATACAGCCTGGTGACAGACGGACGGACATCGGAGCCTTAGTAATGGGGTCCCGTTACCCTTTGGGTACGGAACCCTAAAAAACGAAATTATTTCGATTCGGATTCGACTTAAACGTTTGTGGTGGATAGATACTAAGCTCAGTCAACATCTCATTCCTACGGGAAATTCAGTAATTATATTTTACCCGACGGATTTGAAAATTAAAAAAAAAAAATATATTATAATAGAACTACGCAGAAGTCGCGAGCGCCAGCCAGTTATTTTATATAAAAAATTATAATTACATAAAACTGAGTTCACCGATTCGATAGCTTAGATATTGTGGATAGATATGTGTTTTATTTGTGCAAATATCTTTGATAGTGAATAATATAGATCCAGGTATCGTCGGGAACTTCTAAATAGCATTTTTTTCGTGAAAGTTTTTTTTTTTTTTTTTAATTTCATTAATCGTCGACAACAGCCGCATTTAGTATTTTGTTAACATTAATTACCAATGATATTACAAAAGTATTTGTAATATCATTGATTAATTACACATAAAAGAAATAAGTAAAGGTTTTCAATTATCAAATTTTGAATATACGTGAGCACGGATTGACAAAGTAACCGAATTCGAATTAAGTCATGCACAAAGCAGCTTCAATAAGCATTTTAGCTCGGTGGACATATTTGATATAAACGGGAATAATGAAAAAAAAACAGTAACAAATATATCTAAAGTCCGTTTTTTAATTTGAAAGGAGCTTTGTTGCTAGGTTTTTGTGGTTCGTAAATAGAGTTGTGCCACTATCGGAAAAACAATTATCGTTTTTTATAACATAACTACTAGGAAACGTGAATGTGTTCTATAAAGCGAATTAATACAATATCATTATGGTATATAGGTTTATAAATTAAAAAAAAAAACGATAACACGCATATTTTGTTAAGTATTTATTAGTAACTCCAAAAAGATTTCGTACTTCAATTTTAATTTAAACGTCATTTCCTGCGACATATCGTTAACAAAATGGCGTCCAGTGTGATTTGTGATTCCTAATAAATTTATAGTTGCAGTAAGTACCTTTGAAAATGTTCATTACATTTTCAAAAATCATTATTAATTTACGTTTTATTAAAATCAGTGTAATATGTCAGCACTACACAATAACGCTGGTATCATTATTTACAAATTTGACATTTACACCTGTCAATTTAGTTTCTCAAATTAAAAAACAGACTAGATCTTTTTTTTAATTAGAGATCTATAGATCTTTTTTCCCTTTATACTCACCGGTTATAGCTCTAGATCACTGTATCAACACTGACACACTACCGACAATACGCGACTTTATAAAACAATCATTGTTTTTTACAAACATGAACAAGTTTTATAAATATTCTTACAGTGTGTTACACAGGGTGCGTCTTTTGGTCACAACTCAGAAAGCAACAATTCACACAAGAACGACGGATGTGACAGCTGTGCTGTTGCGTTTCGTGCGCTGTGTAAGTAGCCAGTGGCCCATGGAGAAGAAAGGAGGGCAGCGCATCTGTAAAGCCTCTATGCGGATGTCTAAGGGCCTCGGTAGTGATGAAAATGGCTTCGACTGCTCGTTTGCTCCCCTATACCATAAAAAAAAGTCAGCTGATACAAGCCGAGACGGTGGCGCCGTCCGCACCTCAGCTCCGTACCATTTATAAAACTGAATGAACGACTCGACTAATATTGCTAAGGACGAAATCGAAAGATTAAAAATAAATATTAAATTTCAACCTTTTTATAGTTAACTTTATAATGTATTTATTCGTTTTTATTGATGCTATGGATTATTCCAAACTCATATATTTAAGTTCAAAATCGATTCAAAAATGTGTTGTACCTATACAAGGTTGATAAAAGCGAGAGGCATTAAATGAAACCACATATTTAGTGTATCATTTCCAGGGTACACAACAAAAATCAGATCAATCAGAGCAATAGTTTAGTCATAGAATTTTTTAAAGTTTTATCGTACTTCGTACACGCTGTACGTCAGCTGACTGCAGGGCCGGCTGGCTAGGGTCATTAACCCGTGCGCGCTCGCTATATACGCCAGTCCAAAGGATGTTTGCATTTTTTCTTAACTGTTTACCTATTTAACTTCTTTGAAAAAAGTATTTTCGTGTACTTCTCGTAAACTTTTGTTAATAATTTCGGATTAAGAGTAGGCACCTATAGTACACGCAGTTTCGTTAAGTGCCTCTCCCCTTTATCAACGTTGTATAAGACACCGTGTAGTTCTGTCTAAACAAATATATTTTTTTTATGGTATAGGAGGGCAAACAAGCAGTCTTAGCCAGCAGCGAGAGGTCGAAGCGAGACCTCCCCGGTCGTGCCGGCTTAATGCGGCTGCATGCAAGCCTCTTACTCTTACTATCTCTTCAATCGCAATTCAGAAAAGCCCATGGAGGTGGGAGGAGAAAGGAGGGCAGCGCATCTGTATAGTCTATGCCGATGTCTATGGGCGTCGGTAGTCATGAAAATGGCTACAACTGCTCGTTTGCCCCCCTATACCAAAAAAAAAAAAAGCTCTTATTTCTTTTCTATGCACATTCTACGTGCTATAAAAACCCCCCTATGCTATAAAAACAAACACCCTCTATACACAACATGAAGTCACTAGTAGAACATCAACAAAATAGCCACATTATAATACGTGACGACATCTTGATTGATGAAATAAGCATAATATATCTCAAATTGCAGGGCCTATTGTAAGGGTGAGTGCTTCTCTGTGTAGTTTTAGAAGAAATTTATTAATTATAATTGTATAACTTATAATTTAAAATATAATCATTATCTACATAATAGAATACAAAGCCGCTTTCGCCGCCTGTGTGTCTGTACGCTTAGATCTTTGAAATTACGCAACAGATTTTGATAGGGTTTTTTTAATGGATAGAGTGATCCAAGAGGAAGGTTTATATGTATTTTTTAGACGATATTTAATCGTTGTTGCATATATTAAAATTAAAATAAATACTAATAAATACTTATCCCAACAAAAACATCCTGTAAAAAAACCAAGTCTCGCAGCTCATTTTTTCTACTATAAAAATCCCACCTATCCCACCCTATACCCCTCCCGCTATGCCTCATACGTCTAGGAACCTATCGCACCTACTACACCGGTTCTTCTATTGCAATCCGACTGTAAATCTAACTTTGTAATCCTATATATTTATATGGGATTACAAAGATATTCATGCAGTTGGTTTATCTAGAAAACTGGACTGAATTTACAAATTATTTTTTGTTTTCTTAGTTTAGACACTAATAGTACAGTCAATCTGTAATTAAATCAGGAACAAATTACACGAGCAAATTTGACTTGATATATCGTTAGAGGGGCATGAAAATAGCAGAATGGTAGATTGGCGAAGTCTCATCGGTTGCTGATTTTGAGAAAATCCAAAAAAAAATTTAATTGCGTTTTTCTTCGAATATATGGGTTTTGGGGAAAAGTTTATTTGAAAAAGGGGAATTTTTAATTGCAACTCTATTTAAAAATTTAAGAAAACAACAATTATGCACTAATAATGTACCAGCACATCAAAATAAATGACTGTTTATCAAATTAAATAATAGTATAACTAAATGTGTAGTATAATAAAATGTCTAAAATATATCAGAGTTAGCGACTTTATTTATCTAATTTTAC
>LUGF01044765.1:34713-52001 GCA_001625245.1 Calycopis cecrops
TGATTTATTTGATGCGCAAATTTAGTGTGCAATTCAGTATTTTTGTTAGCAATTTTGAATACTTTGATAGAAAAATGTGGATTTACAGTTGTAAGATTAAATACTACCCTTTGAAAAAAAATTTAGAGGACATTGTGAACTACATTTTATGTCATTGCAGTGACTTCGTAAGACTTGAAATAAAAAAGTAGGTGGCGCTGATGCGTCTAAAAATTGATTTTCATCATTTTCGCTAACAAAATGGTTTTTTATTTAAAAATTGTAAATGAAAAAGTTGTTTCTCTTCAAATTTGCAAGAACTTTTGTTTAAAAAAAATTTTCTACAACTTACCGTTTTTAAGCTATAGCTTGCCGACATAGAAATGACAGCGTTGGATCAATACTGTGAATTAACTGTTTTGATATTGATGTTATTGTAACGAATAGTTGAATAATTTAATAAATAAATGAATAAATTTTCACATTTTGCGAAATTAGAAGGACGTGAAATGTTCGTAAATAAATGACCCCGCACGTTCTTTAGGAAACATTTTTAGACGCATCAGCGCCACCTACTTTTTGTATTTCAAGTCTTACGAAGTTACTTCAATGACATAAAATGTAGTTCACAATGTCCTCTACATTTTTTTTCAAACAAACTTTTCCCTAAAACTCATAGATTCGAAGAAAAACGCAATTCAAAATTTTTTCTTGGATTTTCTCAAAATCAGCAAAAGATGAGACTTCGCCAATCTCCCATTCTGCTATTTACATGCCCCTCTAACGATATATCAAGTCAAATTTGCTCGTGTAATTTGTTCCCCATTTCATTTTTTTTTATTACAGATTGTCTGTACTACTAAATGCTAATTGTATTGTTTTGAAGCTTCTATGTCTGCTTTGCTTAAATTTTTGATGATCGGTCAGTCAGTGAGTGACAAAATCGAGAAATTCCACAAGTTCCAATTCTTAACCTACTGGTTCAAATTGTATGAAATTTGGAATATAAACTGTATTTACAACGTCTGCTTAGATACTGAAATTTTAGGCTGCCTGTTTTATCCACTACGAAGTTCCAGATCGAAATTGGCCTGAGTTGCTTCGAGAAAAGGATGGTACGACCGTGCCACTTTTTTGCTCGACTTGACGGGGGCACTGCCGTGCCCCCAGATAGTGCCATACCAAAAAATAGTTAGGACCATATTTCGAATGTGAGAAAATGGATTGAAATCGCACATCCTTTTGTCCGATCAGCACTAGATTAAGCTCTGGCGGACCCTTGGAATTGAGGTGAAGACCGTTTTTTGGGTACAAAAATGATTTCAAGGTCCTTACGAGACCAGGGATTGTAGCCTGTAGCCCCACTGGATCCAGTGCTAGCAACGATACCGCACAGAAACACAGCAAAACTAATAATAAACTAATAAGTGACGTCCTTTCAGTGCTCCTCACATTGCATCACTGTGCATGCACAATATGTTACAAGGACTTTAATTGTTCTTTGTATAAAGGCCGATTTTTCAATCCTCAGATAAAAGATAACCCTAGGAATAAACTATCTCTGTTTCATTTTTTATTTCGTGTATAAGTGCGATGGCAATAATTTATTTTCAGGGCTAATTTTATGTGACGATTGAAAATCCGGCCCTAAGAAGTATTTAAATTCTCTTTTTTTTATTATTGTATATTTATTATTATTATTATATTATTTATTGTATATTTTGTGCTGCATTTTGTCTCTTGTTGTTTTATGGAGCATCGGATAAAATTATTTCTATTCTATTCTATTCTAATTCCGCTATTTTTGTGTTAAAAATAGTCCCCTTTAGATATGATATAAGATTTTTGTCCTCGTGTTCAAATGTCGAAAGCTGCATATAAAATCAGTTGTGGTGTCATGAAGTGCCTTAGAAGCGCAGAAAAAATAAGTCCTTTACTGCAATTTATCAAAACAATCAGTAAATTGTTGTTCAGAATCTCCAGATCTTTTATTATTTGACATTTGAAAATTCTATTACAAAGATTTTAGGGCCACTGTTGGCTTGTAATGTCTTGAGGCCTCTTCCATTTTTTGATAAATATGACATATGCTGCCCGCAACGTCAAGAGATACCCGTTGGGCCCCCTGGCCATGATAATAGTTAATAACAATTATAATATCTGTGGACTTTTACACACCACGAACACCATAAGGACTTGTGTTACGGGTACTACTACTGCTAATGTTATAAAGAGGAAAGATTTGTTTGTGTGTGTGTGTGTGTTTGTGTGTATGCTTCATTCCCATGGGAAAACGGTAAACTTCTAAACGGCTGAATCGATTGGGTTAAAATTTTATATGGGCATTTCGATGGTTTCCTGGATGCTTAAAATACAATTGGATCCGAAAGATGGCGCTGTTGTCTGTGTGTCAACTACTAACCTTGACCGATTGAATTGAAATTTTGTATGTATATTTCCATTGTTTCGCAGACACTAATGTATTATCTATATATATAAAAATGAATTTTTTTCTTTATGTCCTTTCTAGAATCGTTATGCATAATGCATTTGAGAATGTGATGATCTTTAGTAAAGTTGTTCTGAATGCGCCCACGAAGGTTTCTATGTTGGTACGACCTATTTTTCTACAGATGGCGCCACTGTCATTCCACTGAATTTATTGTATTGCTATGATTTTTGCTTTGATTATATACACGTCTAGATGGAGCGTTTCAAATAAACATCGCAAAGAAAACGTCTGATTTTTCCCACAATGTGTGCGTGACGGTTGTGTACAGATTGTTTTAAAACCGTCAATGTGTGCGTGTAAAGGGATACCAATAGCATACAACAATTACCTTACATTTATATATTGTTTTTATTATTAATGAAGTGATTTCCGAAGGTAGTTTTAGTGTTACATGTCGACATGTCGTAGTATTCGCGCTTATAATTTGCGAATAAGACTAGAATTCATGTTAATTTTGTACAATAAACACAGAGTATTCGTTTTATTAGACAAATCAAAATAATGGATCTTGGAGTTCAGCATTAGCGTCTATAGAATGAAGCTGTACAGAACAAGAACAGTCAAAAAGAATCACATTAAAAAAATATGTACCTGTTCTGAAATCTCAAGTATTCACTTATTTCTTGAGTTGCCAATGCATTGAAAGTTAAAAAACATGGTACTACTCTTCAGTATCTATAAAAAAAACTTAAATATTTAACAACGTGTCGCTTATGCCAAGATCATATAGAAATCTTTTTAGTGCAGTTCCCAAGTGTAGAGCTTAGACATCACCGCACCACATCACCCGAATGCAAAACAGTTCAAGGGATTTTATAATAATTATATCTTTGGCACATGGAACTTAAAACTAGTAACAATTTGATTTTATTTACTGACTCAGCACAAACCGCAGCATAATATAAAAATACACAGAAATATATTGGCGAGTAAAGATATACATTTGACATCCTTTTTTTAGCCGCCCCTTATAGACATCCGGCCTTTTAAATAAGAGTAAGCTTATTATGTTCTTGACAAACTTCCGCGTTGTGTAAAGCCAAGTTACTCTCTATGTGTGTGCCAAATTTCATAAAAATCGGTTCAGCAGTTTTTTGCGTGGAGTAACAAACAAACAGACAATTATTATTAGGAATTAGGATTAGGAGAAACAAAAGAAAACATGTTCTTTACATTGTTGGGCGGAAATTCGCAGTGCTTTGATGCCTGAGGTTGCAGACGCGTTGCCTTTTCTTCGTGGACCACCGAACACTCGGGCTATCGTGCGAGCGAGAGGTCTCCTTGTGCGGGAATTTCAATTGCAGTGCAGAAACCTGTTCGTGAAATTCTTGACTAGGTTGTGAGTGATCGAAATTGTGAAATCGAGTTCGAATGGAAACCGAATCGGGGGCAGGTCGAGGAAGCTGCTTCCCCTGGATTCTCTTAACCTCTTACTACCTCTTACTGACTATAAGTACTATAGTACGTGTATAAGTAGGTACTATAGGTAAGTAAGTACTACTTAAAATCAGATTTAATCAGATCCTCCCCCCCCTGCTCAGAACCTACATCCCTGAATCCAGTATAACATTATTTTTACATTAGCTGTGCGTCTCCAGCTCCGTCTGCTTGTTTGCCCCTTTGGACTACTATAAAACTTTTAAGTGTTTGATTAATAACAAAAGCTATCTTTGCTTGAATTGCAATAATATTATATTAATAATTTCATACATATTTTAAATTTGAAGTTTCAAACTGTGTTTCGACTTAGACTTCGAGCTATACACGCCAGTTTATAGGCGCCGTCGGTCATCAAATGCCTCCAACTGCTTGTTTGCCATCTTCCCAGTTAATATTATACAGTTCCGTCTTTGTTTCTTTGTAGGTAATCTTAGGAAATACTGCTCCGATAATTTCACTAATTCTTTCACTGAGGGTCGACTCTCGCCAAAAGCGCGGCGAAGGGCAGCGAAGCGGAGCGCAGTTTATGTGTCATATGAATTTCAACTTTATAATAATTAGTATAATACTTATTATCACATGAGAAACTCGAACGGGACACGCGGATTCCCGCGACTGCTCGAGCAGCTGGGATCCGCGCGGAAGTCGCGAGAATTCGATAATAAGTACTATAGTACTAGCAACGAAAATAAAGTTTACATTCAAATGACACTGAAAGTGCGCTCCGCTTCGCTGTCCTTCGCCGCGCTGGTGTGAGTTGACCCTAAGGGTACTTTTATATTAGCGATCGGCGATTTAGCGACTGCATCGACGCTGCATCGCGATTTAGCGACACGTCCAGTCGCGGTATCGGAATTGCGCGATTTAACGAATACTTCGATACGCAACACTCGCAGTCGCTTTGCGACTAAATCGCCGCGGTCATTTTTAAGTGTGCGCTGGGAGCATCTGGTCGCACTCAGCTTCTAAAAAGCGACAAAATCGCCGAGCACCGAGAGCATGTGTGCGGTAGCTCTAACAGAAATATAGAATATTCAGAAGACAGGCTAATACTAGAATTCGCAATGAAGTGATCGCCAGAGAACTAAAGCCGACAAATCGACAAAAATCGACATTGCGCGCAGAATCAGCCTAAGTGGAAGTGGCCGGCCATGTCTCCAGACGCGCCAATGGCCGACGGAGATGACACGTGATGAGTGGAGACCACGAGGCAAGCGTAGGACGCCCTGCAGCACGATGGTGTGATGACCTAAGATAGGTGGCTGCGGATGGATGCGGGCTGCCCAAGATCGGGATGGTTGGCGCTTTATGGAGGTGGTCTATGTTCAACAGTGGACGGCTATAGGCTGATTCATCACATAGGCTAGGGCGGAAGGCCCGATAGTAACATTCAGCTGCAGAACAATTCCTAGGAACAGATAAATGCCAAAGACCTGTCGCTGTGCATCTTCTACCGTATTAAGTCTACGTTGGGTACGGTCCGAGTCGCTCTACGTTGGGTACGGTCATATGGATAGAGCTGATTGTGTGGGCAGTACTCCATATGCGGTTGATTGGTGGTTGGTTTCAACCACAGACGTGAGGTCCTGGGTTTGAATACCAAAAATCCAAAAATTGGGATTTTTCAATTTCTAATAACAGTCCGGAGTCACGAAGTAGGCAGTGTTCAACCCCCGTGCATCGGAGAGCACGTTAAGCCGTCGGTCCTGCGCCTGATTTCACTCCGGTCGTGTCGGACTGCCGTCCCATCGGAATATGAGAATGAGGGAACAGAGAGTGCACTTGTGTCTGCGCGCACACTTGTGCACTATAATATGTCCTGCGCATCTGGCTCGTCTATATAGACGGCCGCCGTAGCCGAAATCGGCTATAGGACGACTATATGCGGTTGGACCTGAGCCTGGTAAGACTCAGTGGCGGCCTTAGGGGGAGGCGAACGGGGTACTCTTACAAATATATATGACAGTGAAATGAAAATGAAAATGTTTTTATTCAAAATAGAATTGTACAAATCATTTTTTGAACGTCAAAAATTACTACCACAGGTTCAACCCTAGCCCTGTCCTGAGAAGAACCGGCGAAACAAAGCGGGCCTCAGGAAGAAGTATCTATAAATATAAAAAGTACAAGACGTGTATTTATTCAATTTATTCAATTTATTCAATTCAATGAACGGGAATACTCCCTTTTTACAATATAATAATAATTTACATATATATCTATAATTTGGATTATAATGCCACATTTGCCCGAATATCAAATAGTCGACAGATATCAATATTATATATATTATATAAGATATATAGGTAATCAAAGTACTGTAATTATTCTACAAAATCAGCCTTAACAATTCCCAAGGTGTGGTGTAAGACATATTATTTGCTACCTTTTAATATCTCTTACCACACGAGCGTTCTTTAACAACTTTTTTAAATTTCTTAATTGAAAGTTTTTGGGACACATTCTGGGATTTTATTGTAGAGCCGTATACATTGTCCCCTAAAGGAATTTCTTACTTTGCTAAGTCTAAAAAGTGGTACGTATAGTTTGTGCCCGTTTCTAAGATTCCTATCATGTCTATAACTTTTTGTACTGAATTCGTTAATGTTCTTTCGGACATACAATACATAATTATGTATTCAGAATGAACAGTGAAGGAAACCAATTTCCTTAAATTTATCTCTAAGTGAGTAGAGGTTAGTTTGTATATTGCATGAACAGCTCGCTTCTGCATGCCGAAAATAGTATTTATGTCGGCAGCGTTTCCCCACAACAGTACCTACCTATGCCATAAGACAATGCTATGGAAGTAGCTCTAGTAAGAGGTAGTGCCACGCTGCATGCTTGCATGCAGTCGAATTGGGCCGACACGACCGGGGAGGCACCTCTCGCTTACACGAGACCGGCGTAAAGTGACAGCTGTGCTGTCGCGTTTCGTGCGGTGTGTAAGTAGCCGGTGGCCCATGGAGGTGGGAGGAGAAAGGAGGGCAGCGCATCTGTATAGCCCATAGGCGGATGTTTGTGGGCGTCGGTTGTCATGAAAATGGTTCCGACTGCTCGTTTGCCCTCCTATACCATAAAAAAAAAAAAAAAAGTAGCTAAAATAAACTAATTTAGCAGTATACTCATCCGAGATTTGTCTTATTTGTCTAACCGCAAATGTAGCCGAACTAAGTCTATTCGCGAGGTTGGTAATATGGGGACCCCACTGTGATTTAGAGTCTAGTGTTATTCCTAAAACAATTGTAGAATTCACTAGATCTAGAGTTTCACCATTGAGTACTGGTACATTGGTTGGAGCTTGCCTAACATTAGGCAATGTAAATTTAATACATTTAGTCTTATTATTATCCAGTAGCAGAGTAGTAAATTAGTAACCCTTTTTTTTATTACGCAGGGAAAATGTTTTTTATGCATCGTCCAACTGGTCTTGGGCGGACCGGAAGGGTGTGTCGGACTTGGATCGAATTTCATGACCCTACCACTGCGAGAGCCTTCGGCCGCTGTAGTGGAGTGCCCCGGATCTGGTAGCAGCAGGACACTCCAGCGACTGGCCTCAACTTATGGGCCGGTCTTCAACACAGAAGGGGGTCATTTCGGCTATTAAAATAACCCCAGCGACAGTAGCTTTAGCTTCAGCGTCAGGTGCCCATCCTGTACCCAGCTACTGATTTTTCGGTGTAAGGGGCGCTGTACGTAGCTCCATAAACGAATTCCTATGCGTTGTCTACCGCGTGGATCACCGCCTGCCGCATTCTGCCGGACTTGTTCTGCTGTGTCTTCATCACGTCCTCACAAAATAGGACCACGGCAGCCCAAGAACCAGCTCTCGAGCATTCCACTGACGACAAATTAACACTAAACCAATGTACCACCATGGAGAGTGATCTATTTCCCTCGTCACAATTGATCTGTTGTCGCTTATGTTTAATAATAAACGATGTATCATTAGTGAATAGGACTATCTCATGATTGTCTTTAACAAGATATGATTAGTCGTTTACATAATATAAATAGTAGGAGAATAATTGACTGCAATTTGTATTGACTGGTCTAGTGGTAAGCGTGTTCAACCACAGACGTGAGGTCCTGGGTTCGAATCCCGGGTCGGACCAAAAATTGTTATTGGGATTTTTCAATTTCTAATAACAGTCCGGAGTCAAGAAGTTGGTACACCCCCGTGCCTTGGAGAGCACGTTAAGTCGTAGGTCCTGCGCCCGAATTCTCACCGGTCGTGTCGGATTGCCGTCCCATCGGAATATGAGAGTGAGGGAATAGAGAGTGCACTTGTGTCTGCGCGTACACTTGTGCACTATAAAATATCCTGCGCATCTGGCTCGTCTTTATAGAGACGGCCGCCGTAGCCGAAATCGGCTAGGAGGATATTATTATTAATGTGATATTGATGGACATGAAGTTTATGGAATATTATGTTCAACCATGTTTAAGAAGGATACGACGACATTTGCTCGGTGCTGAAATACCTAACAGTAAATAAATTCACTGAAATTTACCCCACTATCGAAATAGTCCTTAGAATTATTGTCTCCACACCTGTTACAGTTGCATCTGATCAAATGAGCTTTTCGAGACTCAAAATTATTAAAACGTATTAACGGAATTAAATGACTCCAGATCGGCTTGCAGCCTAAATGATGTAGCTCATACCTTAGATTATTGTGATCTTTTTTCTCTCTTCTTTATCAACTCTCTATTTGTTCAATGTAAATCAATACTAATATTATAAAGGGGATAGATTTGTATGTAACGAATAGGCTCCGAAAGTACTGGACCGATATCAAAAATTCTTTCACCATTTGAATGCTACATTATCACAGATTAACATGGGCTATTATTTACCACGGGAAAATGTCTCATTCCCATTCCCAAAACGGTTAAACTTCTAATTTTTTTTTTAATGCTAAAATTGTAAACTATTGGTGTATCTTATATAAATAAATAAATAAATAAATAAATAAATAAATAAATAAACGAATGAACCGATTGGGTTAAAATTTTATATGGGTATTTCGATAACTTTCCGACTTCAACTACGACACACCTGGACTGTTTGGGTTGAAATTGTGTATGTGCATTTCAATTGTTTCACAGACTGAATGTATTATCTATATATATATATATATATAAATGAATGTTTATGTGTATGTCCTTTCTAGAGCCGTAATGCAATAATGCATTTGAGAATGTGATGATCTTTAGTAAATTTGTTCTGAATGCGCCCACGAAGTTTTCTATGTTGGTACGACCAATTTCGACAGATGGCGCCACTGTCATTCCAATGAATTTTATATATTGCTATAATATATAAAATTCATGCTGACGTATCTGTTGGTGGCGTAGCAACGCGAGCACAGTACAGCTAGTCATCAATAAATGTATATAATATTTGTAAACTAAAATTTTATTTATTTGTATGACTATAGCATTTCTTATTAAACATAACATACTACATAGGCAATCTTTTCACGAAAGACGTAGGGCCTCGCAAAGACTTGCTGCCTGGTGACGAGGATAACGTGTGTCCCTCTGTGATGTTGTCGTTGGCTTGTTATACATATCTGTGCGGATGTCTGTGGGTGTCGGTAGTCATGACAAATGCCCCCTTATCTATATAAAACAGGGAAACTGGCCTCCGAATGATAAATCAAACCAAATCAAAACAAATTGTTTATTTGTTCAAACATGTTTATCCTCAGATGGTAGTCAACAATGATGAAACAATGTTTTACCCATGACGAGGCGTGCTAATAATAAAAATTAAAAAAGTACAGATAACAAAAATGGTAAAACATTTTATACAATTTTCAAGTAAAATTATTAGAAGTACAAGTAAAATTATTAGAAGTAAAGACCGGTTTATCCATTATGCTGTTTACACACCGACGCTAGCGCTCCGGCAAGTGCCGGCGGGTGATCCCGGAGGCACGACAGCCGTGACATGCAGGGTTTCAAACATGAACTGTAAATCACTTGAGTTAAGGTTCTTTTCAAAATGAAACAACTTTTCAGTAAGTTTCGATGACTATCCAGCGGAGTAGATACCGCCGGCACCAGCGGCAACATTGTAAAATCAGGCCGCTGGCCTTGCGCGCCGGCATATGATGGTGGGCCCTGGAAAGGAAACCCTGAAACGCTCCAGATGGCATGCGCCAATGGCAAGAAACTGCTCGCCTTCCTGAAGGAGCTGAACTGGGAATGACGTGTGAAGAAAGATGATAAGGCCCACCTACACACAAAATAGACGCAACAGCGCCGAGTTGCGGAAAAGGTCCGGGCAACAAGGAACAAGCTTGATGGCGAGCCGGCGGCTTCGGTGTGTAGACAGCATTTGATAGCAGCGAAACAGATAGATACACGCGCACATCGACATATAACTTAACACCTTTAACTCCCCTTCAACTACTGACTTTTGGGGTTTAAACAACAAAAAAGTCTAGCACTTAATATATTGGAAAATGTGCCCATTCGTTGACAGATAAAACCCATCGTAGCCCACAGATATGCCCGATGGCACGAAGTCCAAATTCATCAACTTAGCCGGCACAATGGAGTCAGGTTTCAGCCAATACAGCCCGTCATTGGCTGCCAAGATCACCCTGTCTTTGTCATCCACTGTTAAAGCCCTGGCTGAGTTCTTGGGGATTCCCACAAATTCGATGGGTTCATGGAAGTTTTTGAGCAGAACCTTGACGTACTTGGAGTCGCATTCGTAGAAAATGTTGCCATGGCTGTCCACAGTCATGATGAAGGCGCATGGAACGTTCTCGATCCTTCTGAGTTTGTAATTGTTGAGGTCCACGGAATACACCTCGCTGTCGGGGAAGAGGACAGCGTAGATCTCATCACCGGTGCTCGGTTTGAAAATCTGAAAAATAATGAATAATTATTATTAATGCCGTCCTAGCCGAATTTCGGCCCATCTTTAGGCGCTTAGGGCTCGTCCCTAAGGGCGAGCTCTATGCGCAGGACACAATTTAGTGCACAACAGTGGCGGCGTAGGATGGGTTTGCTCCCGGGGTGGTTCTCTATTGAGCGGGTACCCCAAAACAACTAATCAAATCTCAAACCCAGCAAAAAAAAAACGGCGCAGGTGAGGAAGGGGCACATCGGTGACTAAGCGCTGTAGAGTAGAGTTGGTGGAGTAGAGCACCCCTTGGTGCTTGGTACTCGGGGCGGACCACCCCCACTGCCCTACCCCTTACGCCGTCACTGGTGCACAAGTTGTTTTCTTTTGCGCGTGAGGAAAGGGTGGCGTGTCGTTCCAGTGTGGGGACTCAGAGCTCTATCACTCGCCACAAACACTTTCATTTATTTGCCACTTAATTCCTGATTGGGATGTGTTTGGAAGGCATGGCATGAAGGCAAGACAATTTCAATTTGCAAATTATTCATTATATGCTGTTACCACTTGGCAGATTCTTTTTATTCGAGCTCTACAACGAACAACCGATTAGGTTAAATCAAGAAATTGAGAGAAAGAAACCTGAATATTCACTAAGAAAAAGTTAAACTACACATCTTGGGCCACTCAGCAAAAATTAAAAGTTTGACTGGAATGTGTCAATGCATCAACCGTATAGCTTTGACCTTACCCCTACTAATTTCCACCTCTTTCAGTTTCTTCAAAATTCTTTAGGCAACGTTAGGTTAACATCAATAGAGGGCTGCCAAAATCACCTTTCACGCTTTTTTAAATCTGGAGTACTAAAGTTTCTATAACAATGGGTATTGTCTGTGTATTACATTATGTTTTTCTATATTAAAAATCTTCATCATCATCATCAGCTTATTGCAGTCCACTGTTGGACATAGGCCTCTCCCATAGCACGTCACTGGCCTTTATCTTAATAAAAACAAATCTAGATAAAAATTAAAATCTTGTACCCGTAGTACAAGCTTTACGTAATATACGAGGCTAGACTAACGTGGTGTGATGTCCACAGATGTTACAATTATAAAAATACCTGAACAATATCCTGGTCCTTTAAGCCCAGAAGCTGTGTCTCATTATCGTCATACGCATAAAGTCCGTTGTCACTGGCCAAGTACACTTTATCGTTTTTGACGTCCACAGCCGCGGCCTGGCCGTTGACGCTGGAGATCTTGGCGGTGACGTTGTCATTCCACACGTACTGCTCCATCTTGGTCTGGACATTGTCGCTTTGGAGCGTCGCGACATCGATGAGGGTGAAGTGGAGGTCTTTCGTTTGCGGATGGTACGCCAGGTTTGTGGGCAGGTCTCCAGTTTTGAAAATCACCCGCCGATTGTAAGTCGCGCCGTCGTACTCGTGAGCGCAATCCTGGGCACGAGCCGCCGCGAAGGCGATAAACAATAATAATGGAAACATTTTTATATCTGTGAACGAAAAGAAGTGGTTTAGTGGGAGTAGCACAACTTTCCTGGTCTGATCTCCAACTGGCACATGGAGGGAGTAGGAGAAAGAAGGGTAGCGCATCTGTGTAGCCTCTATGCGGATGTCTATAAGCGTCGGTAGTCATGGAAATGGACTCACCTGCTCACTCTCCATAAAAAAACTTCACCCAGCGCACTACGTCGCTTTGGAATTGATGGCACCCTTCGGTATTTTCAGACCGATATTCCCTAGGGATCTTCAAGAAAAGGTAATTCGTCTCTGAAATGTTGGCAACGCGTCTGTTAGTCCTCTGGTGTTGCGGATGTATATGGGCGTTGGTGATCATTAAAATCAGGCGGCTCAACTATTCGTTAACATTTATATAAAAAAAAAACTGGCAACATTTTTATATCTGTGAACATGATAAAATGGATTAGTGAGATTGAAACAACTACCAAATGGTGCGTAAGATTAGCCCAATCACTGAATGGATTATTAGGTATATTACGTCCATAATAATTACTTCTAACGACGATATCTCAAAAACTATTCATCTGATTGGTATAGTGTTAAGGGCAATTTTAATTTGCATTAAATGCCTAAGCTAACTAACATACTCATTAGTATAAGTATTGATACTATACTAAAGAAAATACCTTAGAAACTAATGTAATGTTTAAATTAAAAATTTGAACATGAAAATGGTTATTATATGGCGATTGTAAGATATAGAGATGTTATCAAAGACTTTTTTGTAGGATTTTTATAGATTCTAAATTCACTGGTACATTACTCGACTATATCTTTGCTAGTTTAAGCTTCGTTTATGTGAAGAGCTCCTCAAGTTTTGACGTCGTATTTCTGTTAATTTACATAAAAGTATAGTAAATTATATACCATAACCTTCCTCAAGAATCTCACCTTCTATTATTGAAAACCGTATAAAAATCCGTTAGCTAGTTTTTGAGTTTATCGCGTTCAGACAGACAGAATAACACGGCCGGGCGACTTATTTTTATAACATGTATATTCTACATTATATTACTTCTTATAAATTACATTTATTATAAATGCTGTTATACATCCGTGGCGTGTCTCAAATTACAAATTTTAATTTTACCCTCGTTTACTTGAAGACGTCTTGATTTCGTTCTTACAAACTGTTTTTAAACTCTGTGTTTACCTACAGCTACCTCTACTGGCAGCACAGTATTCGTTCGGCTGTGTGCGCCGCACGCACACAGGGGCGGCGCGGCCCACTCACACTATATAAATATCGCAATAGAATGCAGGACTCGAAATATAAATTGGAATAGGCTAACTTCTCAGTTGAGGTTAGCCACATCACTGGCCAATTCACTAATTGTTGTATGGTAGAAGTATTCAATATCCTTCTAAGCTCTCTTATGAGCTTCAGTCACAAAGTTGATAGCAATTCCTTTACGTCCAATACGAACACCTCTTCCAATTCTTTGAATGTAATTTTTCCGGTTAGTAGGCAGATCATAATTAATGACGCAAGGTACTTCATCATCATAATTATCATCATCATCATCATCATCATCATCATCATTGTCATCAGCATCATCATCATCAGCCTATTACGGTCCACTGTTGGACGGCGGCCTCTCCCATAGCACTCCACTGGCCTCGATCTTCGGCTAACCTGTATTGCACATCAATACCACGGGCAAGCAAATCAGTAGTGATCAAAACTCTGGAAGAGCTGGTACGGAACTGACTCATGGTGACTTCACGTTCACGTTGACCCACATCAGCATGCATAGCAGATACTGTGAAGTCACAGTTGTGCATAAACATATAGAAAGGTGGATATAGAACTACATAACCGGCTATATGGAATTTAATTGTATGATAGTATCAAGATGATGTTGTCGTACTAGGACTAGTACGACAACATCATCTAGATACTTTGACGCGTTCCTGATAAAAATCTATATAGACGGTCATACGGACAACAAAGTGATTGCGATTGCGCGAGATTGCGGCCTGCGAATGTCTTATGAATGAGTTATTGGGGAGGCAAAATTATAGAAGCCGGCCAAGTGCGAGTCGGACTCACACACCGAGGGTTCCGTCCCAACGAATGGTAAAGGTAACATTTTTTACCAGAAAATAAAATAATTTGGTTTTTCATAGCGTTTGCATGAACGACAAAGTTGTATTTGCGTTTTTTGAAAATATATGTTTATTTTTCAGTTTTTATTTTTCAATTTTTTTTTAAATTTCTTTAATTATTTATCAAAAACTAATAGACAGCTCGCTCAAACAAATTTTCTTTGATAGTTTCCATTGAGATCTACAGCATATATATTTTTTAGATTTCTCACTCGCTTCTTTTAGAAGTTAGAGGAGGGCGACGACGACGACGACGGCGACATTAATTTTTCGACTTTAGAAGCGTCTATCTCTCAAGCAATAAATTTTGACATTATTTAAATAAGGAAAAGGAAAGGAGTGTGCCCAAAATACGGCTAGTTACTGACAAAGCTTATCATGCTTTATTTTAATTACTTGCACTGTGAATTATGAATCGGAATGTAAAGGAACTATGCCGTTAGTAATTATAGGAAATAAATGATTATTATTTGACGTCCAGGCTGGCGCAGTGGTACCGGGCTCGAATAAGTGGAGCATGTTGCGCTAGGGGTCGCGGGTTCGGATTCCGCCTTGGTCATGGATGTTTATCTATGTATTATATGTATTTCTATAATAAAAGTCTTAAATATATAAAATTTCTTAAATTTATAAAACATATTAAATATATTCCGTTGTCTAGTACCCGTAACACAAGTCCTTACGGTACTTAGCACGGGGCTAGCCTAACGTGGTGTGTAAAGTCCCCAGATATTTATTATTTATTGTATTATTATTACAATTTAACATCCTGGGGCATTTACAGAGCAAAAACTTATCAGCAAAAAAAACGACATATCTATTTTTAAATAAATTGTAATTACATAAATCGATTATATATTCATCGTTTTTGGATCATCGATGAAAACGATTGAACAGATGGTTAAAATTAATTTACGAAAGCTAAAATGAATCCTTTTGTTTAAACGTGAACACGTGAGCTTTCCATTCAATCCGCACGTTTGATTAGTTTTCGTTGATTTTTTTTACATTTCTACTGTGCCCCGCGATTTCACCCGCGTTAAATTTCTAAAAAATCCATATAAACTTCAACCCCCTTAGAGGTTGAATTTCTAAAAATCCTTTCGTAGCTAATGCCTACGTCGTAACATACTGTATGCCAAATTTGAGCCCGATCCACCCAGTAGTTGGGTTGTGCGTTGATAGATCACTATGTGACCTTTGAGTTTTATGGGAAATACCAAGCTTTCACATTGAATAAATGCCAATTTGTTTCATATAGGTAACATTTAATTATGATCCATGTCGTACAAAATATTGTTTTTATAATAAAGAAAAAGTAATTATTAAAGTAATAAAAAGTTATTTAAAAAAAAACTTATTAATATTATAACAATTTAAATTGTTTTGCAGAAACATTAAGATATAAATTAAGAACAACAAAAAATTATAAACTACTTACAAAACATCATTTTTAATTATTTAAAGGAATATAATAAGGAATAATCGATTTCAAATTAAAACGAACGTTCGGAGTTTAAAGAAAAAAAACATTTAAAATTAAGAACAATAAAGATTAAAAACTCTATCGCTTCTCGAAAAACTTCTTTATTAATTAAAAAAACATACATTTAAATTAGGAATAACCTTCAATATATTTTAGTAAAAGATAAATTAGTATATTACACAGATAAAAAACAACTTACATATCGCTCACTCACAACAAAATCAGAAACATCACTGGCCTCTCGTCAACGGCCTGTTATCTATATGGGGCGGTCCAGTTTTTATATACATATAAACATAAACATATAACATCTGTCTGTCCCTCGCTAGTGCGTGTGCGCCGGCCACTCACTCGTATATATCGTATTTGTAAGGAAGCGGAGTAACACGATATGCTTGTTTCCATTGTGTATCATCATCATCATTATCATCAAGGTCGTTGTGATCATTATGCTCATCATCTTCCTCATCATGCTCATCATTATCGTCATCACTTTTAGCATTGAAGACAAATAAGTAAACCAGTCTTAGGAAGTTTTTTTGGCCTTCGCATTTCACCTCCTACAAGTCCTTTATTCTTTTTCCCTAAGTTCTTCTCCCATTTTTCATCATTATTATGATCATGACCATAATCATCTTCATTATTATCACCATCATCATTATCATCATCAACATCATCATCGCCTCTGCTAACAAGTTCTTTATTCTTTTTCCGTTTGTCCTTAAGACCTTCTACTTTTTTGATAGGTCTTCCTGATTTCAACTAGAATTGTAGTTTCCTTGTTTCTTCCGAGGTCTGACGTCTCATCTATTCTTCTCTGTACTTCTCTTCCATAGATTAACAAGTAGCGTCATGCATTACAGACGAATTGGACCGGCACGACCGGTGAGGTACCTCTCACAGATACCGGTGTAAACTGACAGCTTGGCGATCGCGTTTCGTGTGGTCTGTGAGTTTTCGGTGGTCCATAAGAGGAGAGGAGAGTAACGAATCTGCATAACAATTCTGCATATGATGAGGGAAAGGGGAAAGAAGGCAAACGAGCAGTCGAAAGCGTTGTCATGACTACCGACGCCCATAAACATCCGCATAGGAGCTGTACAGATGCGTTGGCCTCTATTCTCCTCCCCCACTTCGTTTCCCCATTCATCTTAAAAAGGGGTCCCCTAATTTGTCCCCCGTAAACCGCACCTCTCACTATTCAGTCGGGTAACAATGGACGCGCGCCTCTTTATGCTGCGGTTCACGCTTGACCGCGCTAGTTGCCGTGATGTTATTTAATAGGATGTTAGATAAGCGCAGCGCAGCAGCGGCTTCATGATGATAGGCTTATTTACATGCAAGGATTCCCATAATA
>LUGF01044765.1:71178-81321 GCA_001625245.1 Calycopis cecrops
CGAGTCTCGTCAGCTGACTTTCCATGTCAAGCGCGCGTATAGAGGTGAATTTTTTTATAAGTACTTATGTCTGTTTGTCCGTTTGTCTGTTTGTCCGGTCTAATCTCCGAAAGTACTGGACGAATTCAAATGAAACTTTATGTGGTGTATCATGTACATCAAACACAATGGTCAACATCAAAAACACTTTTGACTACGGTAAAATCTCTCATTCCTACGGGAAATCGGAATTTCGGAGCGCTTCAAGCAAACAATAAGAAATCACTCTGATTATAATATTACTACGCTACGCGAACGAAGTCGCAGGCACCAACTAGTTAACTTAATAAGTTGAGAAACTTGTGTTGTCGACTTATTAAAGTTGATTAATTAAAATCAGTATAACTTTTCAGTTTTTGAAATCGTATATTTGTATTAAAAGTTCTTAACTTCTTGCCATATTTCATGATTACCTATATGACCTGATGACCTATATTATAGGGTCCCTTAATTACTCTTTAAGTTCTAGGAAACGTTTGATTTCGTACAAAATTTGTGCATAAAGCTATAGTAGCAGATTTCAGTATTTGACATAAATTTCAACAGAATCCTATTGTATAAATTTCAGTATAATTTTGAGTATTAAGGCCACATAAATTGTAATAGACCCTGCAGGGCTCGTGGACTTAGCTAGAAAGCGGGATCCGAATTTATTGCTTCTTTTGCTACGTGACTGGTCTGAAACTGAAAAAAAGAAGCGCCTATTTAGAAATAATAGCAATACATTTGTTGGGCTATACAATGTAATTATCCATTTGAACATAGACTCATAGACTTAATAAAAAGTATTAAGTCTATGCATAGACTTATACTTTTATTTAGTCTATGTTAATTTAGTCTATGCATTTGCTATGATAAATGCAAAAGTTTTAAGTTTTCTTTATGATTTTTTTCATTCAAAAGTTCCTGAAAAAACCTGCATGAAATTAGGCACAAACGTAGATTGCATTCTGCCATAAAATACATTACTATTTCTCATCTTGAAAAAAATAATGGATTGTTTCGGATATATTTTATGTCGATAAGCAATGATACGAGGGACACGAAGTCGTTTGTTTCTGTAAATTCATCATTCTTTTTCATCTCTATCATCAAAGGCGGGGCTGATGATAATATTGAAAAGTTGACAATAACAATTTATAACCATTGAGTAGAGGGGTTAACAACAGTACAAGTTAGATAATAATAGATGGGCCAGTGCGACAAGGAATTGACATAGTATAGAAATAGTAGGCAACATTCCGAGACTTTCTGACAAGTTTGATGCTTGATTGACTAATCGCATGCTTTTAGCCACTCTTTGCGTTTTTGTTGTTTGTCTTCTGTTTTTTTTATTACCAAACCGTAGTAATATGGTTTTAGACTTTAGTCCACCTAACATATTATGGTTTCGTAGCTACCTCACGAAACGATCGGTGGACACTGAACATTGGAATTATCTGAACGTAGCCCCCTCAAACATGGGGATCCCGCAGGGGTCAACTCTTGGTCCGCTGTTATTTCAATTGACTAATTCAATGTTTAATGAACCCAGTATTGATCATAATTGGATTATTGATATGTGAATTGTACACCGTTGATCATAGTTAAATACATTAAACACTGCAAATATATCTATGGCGATGATATGACAACTCTTTGTGGGACACACTTATGGCACATAATGGTCAATTATAATCTAAATTCTAAACTATGAACTTATATTTTTGTTGAACTTATCTTTCACGTACCTTAATTTACTTGTTAGGCTCAGTGTGTTTATCACAAATAAACATGTTTTTTTTAAATATATTTCTAACAAGCCCAAAGATATCGATTGCACAATAGCTAAATCGATTGGCGATCTAGCTGGTATTGCTAGTTGGTCTGAAGCTAACACATAAGTACTTACTGAAACAGAATCAAACTAAATAAATCTACAATACTGCGGCGCCGCTCGTGTGCGCTGATCCGGCGACATCTTTGCGGTGCGGCGCCGCAACGCGTCATGTGCTCGGGCCCTTACTCGGTACTGAATATGAGGATTGAAAACTCTAAATTCTTCTGTAGTGTGTGTGTTCTGACAACCAAATCGACCGAGTGGTCGAGGCTTATATTATAGGTGCAGTAATATGTAAAGTACACGAGACCGGCGTAAAATGACAGCTGTGGTGTCGCGAGTGGTAGGAGAAACATCTGTATAGCCTCTATACGGATGTCTATGGGTATCGGTAGTCATCAAAATGGCTCCGATAGCTTGTGTGCTCCCCTATATCATAAAAAAAATGTTTCTAGAGGAAAGTCGTTCAGTTTCCTGGGCTCACAGTTTTTACGAGACTTATGATATCTTCAAAGATAATTTGTAAAATGGTCAACGGAATGTACCAGAAACAAAAAAAGTAGGGCTATCTACAAAAAGAAGTGAGATCCCAACAAAAATATCTTGTGAAAAAAAAGTCTCGTAGCTCCGGTTTTCTATTGTAAAAAGTTGTGAGATCCATGTAATACCAAGTCGGTTAGTTACTTAAGGAACCTTCTGTCATAAGTTATTATCATATCAATATTAAAAATCTTTTAAATTTTAAATCAATAGAACGACTTGGCCATCGCACGTTTTGATTGTTTAGTATGTGTCACACCACATAGCACTACGAGAACCTGGTTTCTCACCAAAGTCTTTCCGAATGGATGTGGGATGATTTAGGTTTTGGAGACGAGAGTTTCAAATGCATGGAGCGCAATGGATTAAACAAGCTAATATAATAAGTATGTATTACTTGTAAGGTACATTGTGTTTTCAAGCGACGCGATGGCCAAGTCGATCTATTTATTTAAAAGATTTTTAATATTGATATGATAATAACTTATGGTAGAAGGCTCCTTAAGTAGGGACTAAATAAACTAACCGACTTGGTATTACATGGATGTCACTTTTTAGGGTAGGAAATCTGAGCTGTGAGACTTGGTTTATTTAAAAGATGTTTTTGATGGGATTGTTTTGCTTGTTATTTGTTGTTTATGCTAAGCATTAGTGGAGCATTTTTCTGTACTATTGTTACGGCATAGTTTTCTGCCTTAAGGACACTTGATGTTCGAGCACAGAGCGGTGTACACGTGAGTGATATTTTTTTTAAATATAATACAAGGGGGCAAGCGAACAGTCGGAGCCATTGTGATGCCTACCGACGCCCATAGACATCCGCACGGAGACGACTCGAACTGGAGTCTGGACCCTCTTATTTAATACCTAAGTGATCTATGACCTAAGTGATCTCATTTAAGACTTAAAATTAAGCTAACTGTTTAATAATATGTATAATGACTTGTAGATTATGCCTAATATGATTATGCCTACGAAAATGGCGCGAAACGGAAAAAACAATGCTAAAATATTTAAACTTGAACAATTATAATAAACTGACGGGCGTCCGCAACGTTAACAAAGAGGTAGTGTCACATTGTATGCATGCATGTAGCCGAATTTGTCCGGCACGACCGGGGAGGTACCTCTCGCTTACACGAGATCGGCGAAAAGTGAAAACTATACTATCGCGTTTCGTGCGGTGTGTAAGTAACCGGTGGCCCATGGCAGAGGTAGGAGAAAGGAGGGCAGCGCATACTTGGTTATTGAACATCGTGTTATTAAGGGGCTTAACTACCTTTTCAATAATGGTGTCTTGATACACTAGTGCCGATGATTTGATACATTTTTCACAAAAATATGGCCCAGTCACTCCTTTATAGTTAACACCCCACCAAACCATCACTGAAGTCGGATAATGCCCACGCTGCACTCTGTCGACTGCTTGGGAAGCTTCCTTGGAGCTTTGAGCATAAATAGGGTCATTTTGTTTGTTAAAATATTGCTCAATTGTAAAAAAATTGTCATCCGTAAACAAAATTTTACTTTGACCTGCTTTGCGTACCGCTTCAGTAGTTGTTTCGATTTTACTACCCACTTTGTTTTAATTACATCTTTAATTTATCAGTTAAGAAATGACCAGTCCGTCTCTTATAGGCTGCAAGTCCTAAGTAATTTCTTAAAATACGCGACATGGTTCTAGGTGCGATTCTTATTTCCCGAGATATAATCGTTCGAACACTACGTGGACGGCCAGATCTTTCTCTGTCATAAACAGAGGAAGTCTCATTGCACCTATTAATAGCCCAGTACACAAACATTTGACTAATACCAAGTGTATGGAAAGTTTTTAAAATTACATTTAGCTCCATAACATTTGTGTAATGTAATCACAGTGATTCCGTTCTCTTAATCGCCCCACTCTAGTGTGTAGTCGGGTCAACTAGTTATACAGGGTTATTTTTGGTCAGCGACCAAATTTTAAAATAAGGAAGTAGACATAATTCCAAGAGTGTGTTTTAAATTTTATCGTATAATTGTCAAATTTTATTAAATAAGAATCGATTTGAAATGGTCCTTAAAATACATTGAATTGTTGTTCTTACACGAAATATATCGACTTCAAGGTCAGTGACGTCACCACACGGGCTGAAGGCCCGTGTAGTCGCGAATGTGATGCACGTGGTGACCATGAAATATGTTTTACAACATGAGACAAAGTAATTGTATCCAATTATTTTTTTAATATTTTTTATTTCATTAATCGAATATATTGTTGATTCTGAACCAAATCTGAAAATTTGGCCGGTGACCAAAAAATAACCCTGTATAATATATGCAAAACTCACTGTTTCATAAAAATAGTTTAGGATATTTTACAATAAAAAAACTTTTTTTGTTAATGCAGCAATACATTTACCTACGTATGATATCTAGGAGCCGGCGCTGCCCCTTTACCAATGTAGGCTCTATATTTGGGGGTTCAATATTGACCTAACCCCTGTAGGTGCGGGGTGCGGGTACGATGTAATTGGGGGGTCCCGGATCTGCAGGCAACAGGCTCCTTCCAGCGACTGGCTGGCCTCAAAGACCAGACTTCTCCATAGGCACTGGGCTCCAACCACTATAATTGGAGAGTCACAGATCAGCAGGCACCAGCAATAGCTTGTCCTCGTCGAAAAGGCTAGACTTGCCCTTGAAGACTATCCAGCTGCCTCTGAACAGTCTCTACTACGACATCGGAACCGTGCCGTGGGTTAGGTGTCCATCCTGGCTCCTGGCACCAGTACTCCAAAGGAGCAGGTCACATAGAAATAGAAATAGAAATAGAATAAATTATAATAACAAATAATAAATAATCGGTGCAATAACTTGAAAGTACATTGTGTGCCGAAGAGTAAGGCCAAATATTTTGTAAATATTGTGTCGCGATTAGGAAGTTTCGTGAGGTTTAAGATTAGGACAAAAATGTTTTGAACTGTAGCACTCAAAACCAAGAAGATGAAAGAAAACATGAACATGAATACAATTTTTTTTTTATGATATAGGAGGGCAAACGAGCAGCCGGAGCCATTTTCATGACTACCGACGCCCACAAACATCCGCATAGAGGCTATACAGATGCGCTGCCCTCCTTTCTCCTCCCACATCCATGAGCCACCGGCTACTTACACACCGCACGAAACGCGACAGCACAGCTGCCACTTTACGTCAGTCTCGTGTAAGCGAGAGGTACCTCTTTTTAGTACCTCCCCGGTCGTGCCGGCCCAATTCGACTGCATGCAAGCATACAGTGTGGCACTACCTCTTACCAAAAACATGAACAATTAATCATGAACATTGAACACAACACAAAAGACACAATAATTTGCAAGCTATTGCTGTACAATTAAGCTCACCTGGGTTGCATGATACTGTACTGGCAGCAGCTGTTATTAAACAGAATAAATTAAACCCAAACGACAAATTAAATCCAACTCACATTGGAGACGGAGGTGAAAGGAATCCGGTCTTTGTTTAACATTTATCTGTGACCCATGGAGGTGGGAGGAGAAAGAAGGGCAGTGCATGTGTAGAGCCTCTATGCGGATTTCTATGGGCGTCGGAAAATTACTCCGACTGCTCGTTTGCCCTCCTATACCTAAAAAATACTCGACTTTAAGTTAATAAGGGAATTTGATACCATCAAAAACGTAGCCTAAGTATATTCTATATTTTTTTTGCTTGGCTATTTTTATTAGTATAAATTAATTTCAGTTCCTTAGATATATTTTGTCAAAATACAAGAGATCTTAAAATTTTGCCAAACAGAGAGGTTATATCTATAATCATATTTCAACTCAATCGGACACTGAAAGATGTGAAATTTTTGCTTTCAAGTGTTGATGGGAAAATCGATATCATATGAATTACTAGCTGCGCTCCGCAGTTTCACCCGCGCATGTTTCGATCTCGTGGAATCATCGAGATGAAAAATAGATGTTGGCTGATTCTCAGACCTGAAATTTTGTCTATCGAATAGGTAGACAAAATGTCATGAGAATCTGCCTAGCCGTTTCTAAACAGTATGGTAATTAACGCTGTGAGACGAGAATTTTATACATATGGAGATTAAGTTAGAATTTAGGCCTACTTTCAGTAGAGGACTGGTTATCAGACTTTTACAAATTTTATCTTCATTATAATTTTTACTGATTTCAGAAATCATGAGAACGTTTACACACCTCATGCTTATTGGACTCGTTGCAGCAGCTTCTAATGATGATCTCTTTCAGAATTCCAATAGTGTAGTTAATTCAAGAAAAAGAAACGAAACAGAATATGATATTGTTAAAATATTAGTTCCTGTAAATTCCGTTAACCATCGTTTTTTTGAATTATATACCTTTTCCCAAATATATTTAAATCGTTATGAAAAAATGCCGATATTTTTCATCGTTAAAGCTCATATAAAACCAAATGGAAAATACGTTTATCAAGGTTTATATATTGTTGAAGACAATAAAGAGAAGAAACTTTTGGACAATGGCAGAGACATGGCTGCATCTGTAGACGATAGCAAAGATGTTTTCTTAGCCGCGACTGATGGGATCTACGTTTATAACGAGGAGAAAAAGAACGTAGTGAAATATGGAACAATCATTGACGATATTATCGATATAGAAAAAGATGTGTCAGAAGATATTCTGTACATTTTGAACGCCAAAAAGGAAGTGTATAAAATAAGTAACAACGGTACTACCAAAGAAAGAATAGTAGATATTGTAAATCCTGAGGAAATTGTTATGGATTATTCAAAAAATATCTATTTTATCGGAGCTGATAAGAACGTCTATGTCCGCGGTAGTAGAGGTGTAAAGGCAATCAGTGGCTTACCAAAAAATCCTTTAAATGTTCAAATTATAAGACATCTATATAATTACATAAATGACGAGGAAATGGGAATTATGGGTCTGGTCGGTAATGAACTTTACAATATATATGCCAACGGAACGAGTAAATTAATTCGTGTTTTTAAGAATATGAAAACATCGGCACCAGTTGCAGCGTCGGCGAATTTGCTTGGTGTTTTTTTCTGGGCCACTTATAAGAGAATATTTGTCTTTAATCAATTGAAAGCCTTTGTGAGAAGTTTGAATAAAATGAATAAAAAGGATACATATAGTATGGTAGAAAACGCTTATAATAAATTTCGCATCCAAAGGAGCCGCTTATGAGAAAAGGATTCCTAGATAAAGTGTATTATTTTTCGTCAAAACCAAATCTGAAAAAACTATCCTGATTCCACGGATATTTTGCAAAAGTCATTTATTAATACTAATTGCAAACTCGACGAAATAAAAAATGAGATTATATACAAATATTGTTGTTTTTTTTATCCTGATTTTCATTTTTCTACATTTCTAAATTGCTACTGAATTGAGCAAATAAGTTAAAGCTCTCTCTCGCATGTGAATCAATACAAGATACACGTGTAGCGATAAATGCAGTTTGTAAAAAACACCAAAGTGATTGGATAAAATAAATGAACTGAAAGTCTGTAAATTGCAGGGATGTCTATGGCTTGTCATTATTTTATCAAACTACTCGTTGGTTCTAACTGCTATAAAATGTCACCAGACTCCCTGACTCTCTTTCCTGACTCTAAATTAAGTCTTTGTGTTGCCATGATTTCTTTATTAAAAAAAAGAATGAAGAGGTAAGAATATTTGGTTAAGTCACATCTGGTGTATGTGTTTAATTCTTTTATTTTATATGATTTCTGAAATATTTTATTTTTTATTTATTTATTTTTAATTGGCTCCCAACGGCGCACACAATAATTCATTTTCAATTAATAATTCATTTTTTTAAATACAAAATTCTGATGTGTGCACTTTTATAGATGACACGGCAATTACTTACATGTCAGGTGCAAAATATAGTCAGTAAGTTAATAACATCGAAATAAATAATAAAAATAGGATTAAAAATTAATACACATATAAATTATTAAATTACAGTAAATACAAAAAAAAAATATAAATATAGTCATAGTGGAATAATTAAAAATTGTATTGTCAATTGAGTTTATTTTATTTTTATTTTTTTATTTATATTTCACAGGCACAGAAACAGACAACAGATCAAGAATTTACAACACATAACTTATACATAACACAATTACAAATCTGACGTCCAATTATGTCTGTACACAACATTTTAATTACAACATAATATATAGAGATTTGGAAATTGCAAGTGACAAAAAAAATATACGTGTGAGAATAGTTACCTATGTTATTTATCATTATCCGTCACTGGACAAGATAATTCTTAAACGAATTTATTTATATTATATATATTATAATTAATTATTATAGGTTACGCACAGATCGTGATGGCACCTTAAAGATCAGTTTACAAATTAATTCGCTATCAAGCGAGCCATTCAATATTTTATGAAGCGTGCACAAGTCACTCATCCACCTTCTGGACTCCAGATTCATTATCTTAAATTTTCGTAGTCGATCCTCATAGTCTATTATTTTACGTCTTAACCCTAACTTAAAACATAAGGCCCGAACAAACCTTCTTTGTATGGCTTCTATTCTATTTGTGTGTGCTTGATATACAGGAGCCCACACAGATGAACAATATTCAAGGATGCTCCAGACTAAACAGTAATACAAAGTTATTAGAGAGCTTACTTCTTTGAATGGTCTAGCGTTCCTAAGCACAAATGCCAACATACGACCAGCCTTGTTGCAGATGTGGTCTAAAAGACATAGCCGAATCAAAAAATACACCCAGATCACGAACTTCATTTACTCTGTTAATTATTTGGATCGAGGAAATGTCAATTTCTTTTTTAGGGTTCCGTATCTCAAAGAGAAAAAACGGAACCCTTATAGGATCGCTTTGTTGTCCGTCTGTCTGTACGTCTGTCAAGACCTTGTTCTCTAAAACGCGTGAAGGGATTAAGCTGAAATTTTTGTCAAATACGGAGGTCAGTTACGTCTTGATGCCTTGAAAAAAATCACACTTCTAAGTTAACGCAATAAAAAGTTATAGCCATTTATGCAAAAAAATTGTATGATAACGCAATTTTCGAAAATTTATAGGGTACTTCCCGTTGAGCTAGAATTCTGAAATTTGGCTAGAAGTAAGACCTTACAGTACGCATATAGGAATTAATCTAAAAATAGGTAAATAAAATTCATATCACTGGAAAAATAATTACCAACTTATGCATGTAGTTCGTTTCATACTAAATGTATGCAAGCACCCGCATATATAAGTTTGTCAACTTGTCGCAGGGAAGTGTAATTTTCTCAACGTCTATTACTTTTGCTCATACCTCCCGTTCCTACGGAACCCTCGGTGTGCGAGTCCGACTCGCACTTGGCCTGGTTTTTCTTTTTTATAGTTTAACCGATTCCCTGCGGCGAATATTTACCAAAACTATTAGCGGTGGCGGCGTATAAATACGTTGTGACACGGCTGCCGTGTCATCATTTAAATTAAAGTGTTATGCGACGAAAGAAAGAAAAACTGAATATCAAGAGTATCATAATTATAGTCAGATTACATTTCAGTTTTGATAGCTTCCAGAATATAATCAAACGTTCAATATGTGATGCAATTCACTGTAGTTTAATTATTATTGCTATTTCTTGTTTGTTTTAAACGCTGCTGACGCCATTTTTTCTGTACTATTATTATTGTAAATATTTCATATTTGTGAATAATCGAAACAAGGTGACTGTTCGAGCTCCTAGCAA
>LUGF01044765.1:99980-110735 GCA_001625245.1 Calycopis cecrops
GCGGTACAAACGCCATTTTTTACCGCGTACAACAGTACTATGGAACCAGCTGCCTTCCTCGGTATTTCCGATCCGATTGGACTTAGGGATCTTCAAGAAAAGAGCATTCCTCTTCCTTAAAGGCCGGCAACGCGTCTGCAAGTCACCTAGTTTTGCGGATGTCTATGGGCGGCGGTAGTCACTAACACCTGCTCGTTTGCCCCCTATACCATAAAAAAAAACCATATAAACATCGTAATACATAACGACTGTTGATAATGTAGTTGTTATGTTAGATACAATTGTATGTTTCCAGTAATAGTTCCAAAAACATTTGAAGGCGCGGATGCTCCCCACTCTGTCCACATATGGTCTAACATTCTTCTCTTACAATGCCAAAGACTTCAGTCCCAACAGGTGATGTACCGTTAGTTCGTAATTTTTAACTTGGATCGAGAAATCTAAAAGGGTGATAATAGTTTAAAGCTCGAAAGATTTTTTAAAATTGCCGTGGCCGGTAAGGAATGGTGCCAAGTAATGATCGATTTCTAGCCAGTGCAGTGCAGTGTTTTGATAAATAGCGTTGCACACGCTGAAAAAAAAATCAGTGGCGAGCTTCTTTGGAGTAAAGGGGTCACAATGGGACCCTGATCTCGTTGCACGGTTCTGATAATATAGTAGGGGCTGTCCATGAGGGGGGCGGACAGTCCTCGGCCTTTCGTGCGGTTTATGAGTAGCCGGTGGCCTATGGGGAGGCGGGGGAGGGATGATAGACGGGCAACGCATCAACGTAATAATCATGCGAATGTCCATGGGCGTCGGTAGTCATCAAAAGGCTCCGATTGCTCGTTTGCCTCTATATGCTATATACTACTTGCTTACAAAACTGTCGTCACATATAATATTTTTGATTATTTTTAGAAGAAGAATATATTTTGAAGACATCCACACGCGCGAATATCAAAACGAAAGCCTTACTAGCCTCTTTTGTAACTTCAGCATCAATATGGGCATTTATAATAAATTTGGAAAATGTATTGCACTCAATACTTTCATTTTAGAATTCATCTTTTAAAGTGCTCTTTAGGGTTTCAATATTATATTTTCTAGTCAGTATATTACAATTGACTTACTAATTACCATAGGTTGCCAGGCGTAAAATATCAGTTTCTAGCTTCGCTGCATTCATAGTAAGAGTGTCAGCTGAGGACTAACATCATTCTATCGATTACAAATAGAAGTGGACCTAAAAAGAATCCCTTCGGAACTCCACTGTAAATGTTAGATATTTCCTAAATTATTGATTATGTGGTGTAATAAAAAAGGTAGGTCGGATCAGCTGCCAACACAGTAAGTGGTAATGCCGCAGCGGACTTGGGTCAGCACCATAAATCACGTGATACCCCCTTAAAATTGATTGCTATGGCTGCTCAATTATATTAGATGGCGATGGTAGACACTCAAATGATCCCGATGCTCATCTGTCCAGGAAAATAGATGCAAAACAAAATGTCGGATAATAGCATCAATACAAAAACGAATAAAAAGAATAATTTGATACAATATTTATTGATTCATTTCTCACAGGGCCGGGTTCGGTTCAGGAGGTCCCTTGGTCTCGAAAGTAGACAACAAAACGGGAATAAATTTAAGAAAGTTTTCTTTTATTTCATAATTACGGGCCTTCTTTATTGCGTCGTTCCCGAATCCGGTCCTGATAAAACAAAAATCACAATATAGACTTTCTATATAATCGTAGAATAATTTTGGGTCCAAGTAAGCGCTTATTCCTATTGAGCCTTCGTCGCTTCAGAGATGGGCGCGGCACAGCCTTGGTCCTGTGGCTATGATGCTGTGGAGACCCTCTGTGCTGTCTCTGAAATTAGCAACACGTCAAACAACCTATCTCACAGCACAGCCAATTCATTCAGCTTGTACATTAGTGGTGACTCTGGTCGATATTTTTACTCTTTTAAGCGTTTCTAGCGCAAGAGATATAGTTTTTTTTTAAGTTATAGGGGGCCAAACTAACAATCGGAGCCATTTTCATGACTACCGACGCTCATAGACATCCGCTATGGCTATACAGATGTGCTGCCCTCCTTTCACCTTCCACCTTCATGGGCCACCGGCTACTTACACACCGCACGAAACGCGACAGCACAGCTGTCACTTTACGCTAGTTTCGTGTCAGCGAGAGGTACATCCCCGGTCGTGCCTCCCAAGTCAATGCAAGCATGCAGCCGAATTTAGCCGAAAATAAATCTTTTACAAAAAATTACATAGTAAAAAGTTTTTTTTCAAATCGGAGTAGTTCTTGAGATAATCGAACAAATTCTTTAGCCTTTCATTATAAGTATAGATTAGATCTCTACTAGTCCATAGTTTTACTAGTCTATTTTGCCTTTAGGGATAATTAACTTTTAGTGTTATGACACCTCTTGTCTAATAAAATTTAATAAATAAAAAATTGTTGAATAAAAAGTAAAATATATCCAAAACAAACCATTACTTTTTGCGCCCAATATCCCCTTAATCTGTTTAGGAATTTTGCTTCAAATAATCATAAACAATAAAGTTTTTGCTTTTATAATTTCAGTTGGATAATAATGTTTTGATATTATTTTTAAAAAGGCGTTTGTTTAATATTTACTCGTCTCTCTCGGTGACATATTAATGAAATCCTTCTTTATTTCTAACACTATTTTTAATTAAAATATGAGGTTTAACTGGTTACATTTCACAGTCTCATATAATTGTTTTATTAGAAGAGAACTATAATTTTTACGTTATATCTGTGTCCAATTTAATTCGAATAGATTCAGTAGCTTTTTTTTGAAACTATTGAATTTCTAAAAGCGTTTTCTTTTCAAAGGGAAATTCATTTTTCAGGGTAGAGCTGGGTTTTATGATTTTCAATTTGTTATTAGCTAGGTTAGCTTACATCGGGTCAGCTAGCTTATAATATTATTAGGATTAGTTTGATTAGTTGTATTAGTGAGAGGCATTAAGCATTTTGCTTTTAAAAACCATTTGTGTCGCAGGTAAACCCCAATCTCCTTATTAATAAACATAGATTAACTTTATTCAAGCATTCTTTTTTATTCTTATTAACCTAGTATTAAACTGACATCTGTCAAATTCCATGTTGAAAAACACACAGTATGGAATTTGACAGATGTCAGTTTAATACTAGGTTAATGCTTGGATTAAGTTAAACTATGTTTATTAATAAAGGGGCAAGAGTACAATAAACTAGAAAGCATCTCTATCATTCACGTGACTTTGAAAAGCTCAGATTAAATTAAATAGTTCTTGTAATATGCCGGTGCCAGATAAATTGTCCATAAATTTTATGCATTGTGTACAATCTGTGAAGTTGAGCTATAGCTGGGCGGGTAGATTTAGAAGTGCGACAAAACGTGGTCCATTATTCTTGCTTTATAAACATGTTTAACACATCCATTGTTACATTCCAGAATTTTGTTTATGTAATATAATCCAAAGCAAAGTTATGAGGGTTCAAAAATCGACGCTTCTAAAATATAGGATGAGGTGCATTTTATCTGCTCTGGCAGGGGCTCTACCGTGCCTTCAATGTGGCTTTAAATAGGTTTAATATTATTAGGATAGTCAGTTAATTTAAATAATGAGTATTGAGTTATCCATCCACTGCTAAATTAAGACCTACGAATACAAAAAAAACAAATCTATAACTTAAAAAAAGTTTATTAATAAAATAATGTACAATATAATATAAAACATTTACATTAAGGCGTCATGGATTTGCGAGAAAATTAAAAAAAATCGGCAAAAATGTCGAGCGTCAGCCATAACTGCTCGAGATTTTTACTTTGGTCCACTTTTTTTTTTTGAGAAAACTGGTAATATCTGGGCAATTTTTTTTATCAATTTTCTCAAAGTTAAGGCTTAACATAAGGCAGTATTTATAATAGAACTATCTTAACTGATTTTATCGCAGTTGGTTCAGATTTTACCGATATATTAGTCAACCACAATAAAATAATTTAATATAGTTTTATTATAATTTATAAGTTATATTAGCGTAAACTTAAAAAATCATAAGGCAGTTTTTTATAATTAAAAGTGCTAATAAAATATATGTATGTACCTATGTTAATAAATATCACCATTATTTATTTCGGAATGTATTTCTTACATTTTTTTTCAATATATATTTCTAAATAAAACCATCTAAAACCAAAGAATTGAAACATCGATTTTTGTGTCAGTATAGAGGTGTGAAACATAAAAAAAATATTAAAATAATTTGTGTTTTTGTGTTAATCACATAATTGTACTAAAAATTATTAATAACTAGAACTAATTAAAAAAAAACTCACAAACTAAGACCATTGATCATAGATCAAAAACAATCAAACAAAGCTCTAGGACCATTGATCAAAGATCCAGGTTGTTAAACAAAGATCTTTAACCATAGATCAAAGACCAAAGCTACACCAAGTCCAGACCGATGATCAAAAACCAGAGCTTGCCAAGATCTTTGACCAAAGACCAAGGCTGTCAAACAAATACCACTTATATACAGAACAAACTAAAAATGTTACAAAATGGCGCCGACTCTCACTTGGAGTGCACAAGGTTGAGGAACTCCTCGCGGGTCTTGGGGTCGTCGCGGAAGACGCCCAGCATCGTGGATGTGACCGTCTTGCTGTTGATCTTCTGCACGCCACGCATCACCATGCACATATGCCTGTGGAGATGTCAAACATAGTCAACCTCACAACCAAGCGATTGATAGTTTGGTAAATAAATAAACGTTTATTTTGCAAAGTTCTATACAGACAACAAATAATAATTAATAATAATAAACGATGAAGCTATTGGTTTGAAGCGATGACTTTGCTGTGTTAGCTAAATCGTGCTTTTTTACTTTTACTTTAGGGAAGTATGACGAAATATCGGTGAAATTTGTATTTTGTGGTCATAATATTGATCCCATATTATGAACACTAGGAGCAGTATTTGCTAATATACAGGGTGGATACGAGCGAGAGGCATTAAATTAAACCACATATGAAGTGTATTATTTCCAGGCTACACAACAAATATCAGATCAATCGGAGCAATAGTTTAGCCACAGGAATTTTTTAAAGTTTTTTCTCACTTCGTACACTCTGTACCATCAGCTGTTCGAGCGCCCGACCGCCTATAGTCCGCCGGGGTCATTCACCCCGTTCGAGGCTTAACGACCTTACCGAGCGGCCGCGCGCGGCGGCGCGTATAAAGAGTGTTTACAACTTTTCCTTATTTTTTCGCTATATAACTTGTTTGAAAAAAGTATTTTCGTATACTTGTCGTAAACTTTTTTTTAATAGTCTCGGATTAACAATAGGCACTTATAGTATATGTGGTTAAATTTAATGCCTCTCGCTCGTATCAACCTTGTATAGGGTTGCCATCTAAAAATCTGTCAATCAGGACAAGACACGTAAAAGCCCCGGATTTCGAAGCTTCCTACCCGGACGTTAGAAAATAGTATTTTTATAAGATACTCAGAAGAATAAAATATAGTTTTGATGGTCATAAATCAATTATTATTTATTTTAATGCTATTTTAAACAAATGACATTTCTTCCAAACTCAAAATTTTTAGTCTCAATTTTTTTAAATAAAATAAAACGCCGCTCGGACGCTTCCCGGACGCCCTATAAACTAGGACAAATCCGGGGAAACCCGGATGGATGGCAACCCTACTAATATATCAAGTACATTGGATGGCGCCATTGACGCGATATTCTATCATCTGACACCTGACACATTGCATCACTTATTGTATATGAAAACTAGGTGGCGCTACTACATTTTGCATCACTTATCGTATATGAAAACTAGGTGGCGCTACTACATATTGCATCACTTATCGTATATGAAAACTAGGTGGCGCTACTACATATTGCATCACTTATCGTACATGAAAACTAGATGGCGCTACTTACACTCCTTCGATGATGACGGCGACACCTGCCGGGCGGACGGCTTGGGTAACGGCCAGGGCGATCTGTTTGGTGAGACGCTCTTGCACCTGCAGCCTCCTGGAGTAGATTTCGACGATCCTAGAACATTTTAAATGTAAGTTGAATTTTCATTGCAATAAAAAAACTTTAACGGTTTCTAAGTAATATAGGTAATAAACAAGTAATATTTTATAGGTAATAGGTAATAAACGAATAATTATTTTACAAGCCCGACGCTTCAGAAGGTGTATATCAACCATGGTCACGGGTGGAATTGTAAACGAAGAGATTTTAAAACATAGAGAATGTTCGATGTGAAATTTGTGTTCTGTGGAAATCTCTTTCGGTCGCTGGATATTTGCTGTGAGTGGTGTCATGACGGAATGTATAACATGGAGCCTTCCGCGTTTTATTTTATTTGAATATGGAATTATTCGAAAAAATATATTATTGTGCATCTCTTTTATATTTCTGACTCTCTATATCTCGCCCACGCCACGCGTTTGTAGCGAGTCAACTGATTCGACGGGCCTCTTCACTACGTAACATACTTCAGATAGACCTATTTTGGGTGGTGACAAGGTTTCTCCTCAGCAGTGTAATTACCTGGCCAGTTTGCTGAGCCCCAAGATCTTGCCTTGTGGCAGGTAGCCGATGGAGACCTTCCCGTAGAACGGCACCAGATGGTGCTCGCACATTGAGAACATCTCTATATCCTTGACGACCACCATTTCGTCTGTGTCTTCGTCAAATATCGCATTGTTTAAAGCCTCTGAAAAAATTGACAAAAGGACATAAAGATATATTTGTTAATGCAAAAGTTTGGATGTGTCTATATTTATGATTTACGGACACATAAGGACAATCATATTTCTGTATTAATATTATGCTCTGGGGACAGAGCAAACATGTGTATGGTATTCTTCCACGCAAAAATTACTGAACGATTCGATTCAAATTTGGCATCCATGTATATTATTATTATATTGTTGTGTTATATCCATGTATATTATATTGTTGTGCCAATTACTACCTGGTTATTAGCTGTATCTCACTTTAGCTACCTGGTTGTCTGGTAGAGACCGCTACCAGCAGTAAGACCGCCATTTTTGTGCATCTCACTAGTATTAAGATGACTTTTTTATTGTTACTTTGGTACAAAATAAAGAATTTTTTATTTTATTTTTTATATTACAATTTGTAATAACATAAATATAAAAAAACTAGCTGTACCCTGCGTGCGTTGCTACGCGTGGCGCCATCTGTCGAAAATTGATCGTACCAACTCAGAAACCTTCGTGGGCTCATGCACAACAACTTTGCTAAAAATCATCACATGATCAAATGTATAGTTTACGATTCTATAAAGAACATACAGACAAACATTTATTTTTATATATAAAGATTATTTTACATACCATCTAAGCTTTGGTCGTATCCTTTAGTGAAGAACAGCATGGCCTTAGCTGCCCGTTCTGGAGTCTTCAGCAGGCCCTGCCTTTGTGGATCTTCTCCCAAACCTAAAAAAAATACATTTTATGGTATCGTACTTGAAAAGGAGGTCTCGAAAGAGGTAGTGCCACACCGGATGCTTGCATACAGCCGAATTGTGCCGCCACGACCGGGGAGGTACCTCTCGCTTACAGGAGCGGCGTAAACTGACATCTGTGCTGGCGCGTTTCGTGCGGTGTGTAAGTAGCCGTTGGCCCGGGGAAGTGGGACGAGAAAGAAGGGCAGAGGTATAGTCTCTTCGGATGTCTATGGGCGTCGATAGTCATGAAAATGGCTTCGTCTTCTCGTTTGTGACTGTTTGTTTTATTTTTTTTTTCTTTTTTTTTTGTTTTAAATAGTCCCCTATATCATAAAAAAAGGAATCTTACAATTAAGATCTCTTTGTCCGTCTGTCGACATATTTCTCACATCACGTTAGCTGCGGTAAGCACCGTAAAACTGGTGTTTCTGATACGTATAACGGAAACATATTTAAATCGAGAGCACGTGTTCGCCTCAGTTACCTACTGGGGTAAAAGAGGGAATAGAGTGCAACCTGTCTCGCTCCTCACATATTCCCTATCTTCCTCCACAAACTTCAAGTATTACGTAAGCAGATTTTTAGTAATTTTTTAACCCCCTTCCCCCTTGTCAGTAAAAACCAGTGTAAATATTACTTGAATTTACTAAGAAATAAGCAATGCCCTCCTTTCAGTGCTTACGCAATACTTGAAATATCCCTTAAACTTAAATTCTACTACTTAATCTGTCTTCCCCGGTACCTACATCCTTCCAGATTTGTTAATCTTTTATCTGACATTCTTCTTATTTAAACCAAAGGTTGCATGTTTATAGCAATACTACACTTAAAAATCTGTCATTCTCACTCTCTTTTTTCCTCTACAAAATTTGATTGTAATGTATTTTACATGCTCCCAGAGCAAATCGGGTATTTTTAACTCTATCTGCGACAATATACAGTCCACAGAAATAAGCTAACAAGTGGTCCTTTGAGCCGGATCTAAACTAGCGACCTATGGATATACACTCTGCTGCTCAATCAATTGGGCTACCCAAGGTGTTACAACGTACAGTCCACAGAAATAGGGAAGCTAACAGACATCGAGTTTTTTTTACTACATTTACGTATGATACCTAGCCTATCAGCCGCTATAATTGGAGTGTTCTGGGTGTACGGTCAACATCCCTCCAGTTACAGGCTAGCCTCGGCGAAGAGGCCAGACTTCTCCACCTCCACCTTTTCCTCTAGACTTGGTATGGCATCACAGCAGTACGCAAGCCCCCCCCCACCCCTCCATCACGGAAAAGGGGCGACACCTTCGGGGAGGGGGTGGAGGGTTGGGGGGTGTTGTGATGCTTACTTGCTAAACGAGATTACACTTCGCTAAATTAAGTTTCAATTATCATTTAGAAGCCAGTGGGTCGTGCACGGTACTTACCAGTAAGTAGGAGTCTGTAGGAGTTGGCCATGTCTGGGAGTAGCGCCTCCCTGGTGGGCGGCCTGTGGTCCAGCTCCAAGTCGTGGTGGAATGTGCAGTTCTCATGACCTGGGGACAAGAGTGTTCCTTATTATTATTAGACAAATAGACGGTTCATTGGACAGGTAGACGGTCCATTGGACAAGTAGACGGTTCATCGGACAAGTAGACGGTTCATTGGACAAGTAGACGGTTCATTGGACAAGTAGACGGTTCATTGGACAAGTAGACGGTTCATTGGACAAGTAGACGGTTCATTGGACAAGTAGACGGTTCATTAGACAAGTAGACGGTTCATTGGACAAGTAGACGATTCATTGGACAAGTAGACGGTTATTCAGTGCTGCATGAAGTGGGCCGGCACGACCGGGGAGGCACCTCTCGCTTACACGATATCGTCGTAAACTAACAGCTGTGTTGTCGCGTTTCGTGCGGTGTGAGCAAGAATTAGCTCAATACAGCATGGTCATTGCAATGAGTGTTTGTCGGGCAAGACTTTCCGCAGATGGGAGATACACATCTCGATATGAGAATATGTCCAGAAAGACCGCGGCGTCCTTCCCCGGACTCTGACCTGGCAGCTGGCGTGACAGCCACACCGTTGCGCTTCATCCACCGAGACTTTCTGGTGGCCCCGAGTAAGGGATACATAAGTACACATCTGGCCATTCCCTTTGCATATATTTACGGGTACTACCTACTGTACAAAGGGCTGGTGCCGGCCTAATTTTTTATGTTATAGGAGGCAAACGAGAGTGTTGACTAGTGATCGCCCATAGACATCCGCAAAACTAGGTGTCTATTGACGCATTGCCTTTAGATAGACCATAATGTCAAAATTATAAGCTACTAGCTGTGCCCTGCGGTTTCACCCGCGTTCATTTTCTAAGAAATCCATACAAACTTCCACACCCCATTTCACCCCCTTAGGGGTTGAATTTCTAAAAATCCTTAGCGGATGCCCACGTCGTAACATCTACCTGGATGCCAAATTTCAGCTTGATCCGTCCAGTGGTTTGGGCTGTGCGTTGATGGCTATGTCACGTTTGAGTTTTATATATATATGTATAACCGTTCACAGGACCAAACGATCAACGAATCACATCCTGCACAACAATCAAATTCAGTACAATCAAGGTCATCCACGTTTAGAACGGATTCATTGTAGTTGTTTTTGTAAAAGCTGATGTAACTTCGGGTAAAGTTACATGTGTGTCTGCGTGGCTAAGAGATTATAGTGGAACATACGAGCAATCGGATCTAACAGCATCCGCATGATTAGTGGTTGTGGGTTCCTTTGCCCCATTGTAATGGGCCATATTGTGGTATGGTGTGATGATGGTATGTGGTAGATTTAACTGTTGAAACTTGTCTTGTTCAAAAAGTAATTCCTGTAATTCTATTTTGAATGAAAACTTATTCATTTTTCATTTCATTTTCATTTCATTGGCTACTCGCTCTGCGCGAGACGCTAGCACAGAAATCAATTGATTGATGGGACAGACGCGGTGCCCTCTTTTACCCAAACACAAAATACCCTTTATAAATTACCCCTTCAGGTCAGTATTTCTCCATTTCACTTACATAGATCATTCTTAATATGCATCAAAAACCTATTTTCATGCTTCTAAATCCAGAATTTAGTAAGAGGTAGTGCGGCGCTGCCGAATTGGGGCGGCACGACCGCGGAGGCACCTCTCGCTTACACGAGACCGGCGTAAAGTGACTGCTGGTCTGTCGCGTTTTGTGCTGTGTGTAAGTAGCCGGTGGCCCATGGAGGGGGGGGG
>LUGF01044765.1:115708-147609 GCA_001625245.1 Calycopis cecrops
AAGATCCACCAAAAAATGGAGATGGATGGAGAGGTAGAACCACGTATCTGCTCTTTTCTTTGACTGCTCGTATGGCCCCCTTACAATAAAAAAAACAGTATGCCTGGAAATTTGATTCAGGCAATCAATTTTTTTTTAGGTAAAGGGGGGCAAACGAGAAGTTGAAGCCATTTTCTTGACTACCGACGCCCATAGACAGCCGCAGGCAATACAGATGCGCTGTCCTCCTTTCTACTCCAAGTCTCCAACCTCCATGGGCCATAGTGTAAATATACAAACAACATAATATATTATGATATAACATCCCGTCCTAATTACAGAATTTGTTGCCATGGTAACGTTTAACGTTCAGTTGCGCTGTCAACAATGTTAATCTCTTTTAAATTAATCCTACTAATATTATAAATGCGAAAGTTTGTATGTTTCTTTGTTTGTTACTTTTTCATTTCATAATTCAATTGATTTTCAAGAAATTTGGCACACACTTAGTGGGTAAGTTGGTTTAACACATAGGATAGTTTTTATCCCGCAAAATGTTCCTATGGGATCCGATGGGATTATTTTCTATTTTCCACGGGATCTAAATTTACGCGGGTGGAATCGTGGGGCGCAGCTAGTTAAATATAAATGAAATATAATATTATGTTAATACTTATGTTATCCAATTCCCTAATCCTTATCCAAAAACCTAAAAATCATAAAAAATTGTCCTGTCGTTCTTCAGTTATAAATGATACTAGCACGAGTTTGTGGTATAAATAAGATGAAGAAGGAGATACTAGATCTAGATATAATACATCGACGCTCGCCAACCTTGACCAAGTTTATTATAACTTAGAATTATACAACATAAAGTACCTATTGCCACGCTGCATGCATGCATGTAGCCGAATTGGAGGTACCACTCAGTCACACGATACCGGCGTAAAGTGACAGCTGCGCTGTCGCGTCTCGTGCTGTAAGTAGCCGGTGGCCCATGGAGAAATATAACTACTATGCGGATGTCTATGGGCGTCGGTAGTCGTGAAAATGGTTCCGATAGCGATATTTAAGGTTTATACAGTATTTCCGTTAATCCACTCAAAAAGCTGTATGACAGGTAACAGAATACGGAAATAAATATTATTTGTAATTTAAATATTAACACAAACAAACAACACAACCTTTTTGTGTGTAAGTATGGCCCATGTAGCAGATAGGAGCAGGGAGGGCAACGCATCTGTACAGCCTCTGTGCGGATGTCTATGGGCGTCGGCAGTCGTTATAGCTCCGACTGCTCTTTTGCCCCCTTATACAATTTAAAAAAAAAAAACGCGTTCTCAAGACGAATATTGTAATAACAAATTGTACATACATACATACATACGCTAAAAAACATTACCCATCTTCGGTCACATTCGGATAAAAAGTACTAGGAGTGCATAATATCACAGGAGGTTAGCCCTTATTTCGGTACGCAGCTAGTACAAGGTTCGGCTAGCGGTTAAGAGAACGTATAAGGTTAAAACGAAGGTTACTGGATAGGTTGTACGTTCATATTCGGCCGTGAGCAACTTGTTAGATTTGAAAATGTTTTAGTTTTTTAATTATCGTTCGAAAATACTGGCTGAAATAAAAAAAATAGAGTACTGTAAAAAAATGAGTAAGTATATGTGACGTTCTAAAAAATTTTGAAATCGAATTTAAATGTTGATTATGTTATTAGGTTACGTAGCCAAATCGCAAAAAAGGAACCCTTATAGATTTGTCATGTCTGTCTGTCCGTATGTCAAAGTCATTTTTTTGGATTTCGTACGCTACATGCTAGAGACTGATCGATTGCGTCTTAATATTGTAACAAAAAAAAACACATTTTAAGGAAGTGTATAAAGAAACGGCTAGTTATTAAAATGGCGACATGTTTAAAAATGACAATGAAGAAATGAACTCTGATATAAACACGTATAAGTTAAGTCACATTTATTTTTAATAACTTGTATTACAGGTACCGAACGACGGAAATATTTATATTTATTATACTTAATACATTTACAAGAGTATGACGCCAAAAGTGGCAGATGAAACGCAAAACCCGAGTGACTATAGATTTATTTTTTGATAACAGTCTTACAGACGAATTTTGGCTATAGCGTCCATCTTTATACATATAGACTAGCCAACTTTGCTGTATGTTATTTATAAAAAAAAATCGCGGGCCTTTAAAGGCTGCATTTTTGCTAGCTAGCTAGCTTGCTAGCTACAAAGCTCGAAAGTTTGTTTGTTTAAGCTCATAATCTCAGGAACTACTGGTCCGATTTGCCAAATTCTTTCTTTATTACATAGCACATTTACCGAGGAAGATTTTGGGGTATAAACCACTACGGTATGACAAATAGGAGAGGAGATATGCGAGTGAAACCGAAGGACGCTGCTAGTACTTACCTAGCGCCACTGCGCCGAATTTCCGAACTATTTTCTCCTTCTCGGCCGCCATTTTGAAACTAACCGCCATATTCGTTTGCCGCCATTTTATATACTGGACATGTCTGGCTGATATAATGAACGAGAGAAATGGATTATCAATGAAACAATGGCAGAACGGAAACGTCAATTTCTTATTTAGTGTAGACCGTAAAATTGTATGTATATTTTTTTAATCTATGCTAATACAACACGGATGTGAGTTTGTTTGTTTGATACGAATAGTAACCTCCTCGGTCGCGGCGGCTTAATCAGATGCAATGCAGCATTCGTCATAGCCGACTTCGGCCGCTGTGCCTGAGGAGGTGAGGTACCTCTTCAGTCGCTGACACAATACCGGCGTAAAGTGACAGCTGTGCTGACGCGTTTTGATCGGTGAATACTCAATGTGGCCCATGGAGGAGGAAAAAGAAGGACGTCAACGTATCTCTAAACCCTCTACGCCGATGCTTATGAGCGTCGGTACTAATCAAAAGGCTCCGACTGCTCGTTTCCAAAAATGGTAACACCTCTATGCCATAAAACATATTTTTATAAATTGCATCGATGGGACTCCGACATAAGACAATTTTAACCAACTACGAAAAGCATGGGCAAAGCCGGGATTGTGGAGTTAGTATAAAATAATTCTATCGCTATCATATTATGATATTATACAACAACAATACAAAATAACACGACAACACATCTTCACGCGTAATGGAAAATTTTCATGACTTCACGCCCACAGACATCCGCACAGAGGCAATACAGATGCGTTGCTCGTCCTCCTACGTGAGCCACCGGCTACTTGCACACCGCACGAAACGCGAAATCAGAGCTGTACCTCCCCGATCGTGCCGTCTCATTTCGGCTGCATGCAGCTTGGCATATCTTACTCTATTTACAATATCCGATCTTGGAAAGGAAACGCTTAATTCCATATTTACATAAAAACCCAAAAAATCCACGTCTGTGCTTAAAAAGGTAATATTGTAAGTAAATATTATAACAGATTTGTTTGAGACAGATCAAAAAGGTTTGTTCCTAATCTTGGAATAACACAACGTCAAAAAATGTTCACTGTTTGGCCCACTCGTTTCCACCGGTGCTACTCCTATGTAGCCAGGATCGACAGCGGCAACCACAACGACCCTTTGATGTGATCTCAGGGAGCCCGAGGGAAAAGCTAAATCTGTCTTGGGACTCGCAATATCAGCTAGATCCATTTGACCGTATTCAACGAAGAGCGACTCGAATCGTTGATGACCCTGTTATTTCCGGGCAGCTCGATCCTTTGGCTCTACGGAGAGATGTCGGTTCCCTCTGCATCTTTTACCGTATTTTCAATGGGGAGTGTTCCGAGGATTGGATACGAGATTGTTCGGCTTAATACCAGCAGCTGAATTCCATCATAGGACATCGCGACAGAACTCAAAGTTCCATGCCCACCATCTCGATATTCCTAAATGTACTGTGCGGTATAAACGCCATTTTTTACCGCGTACAACAGTACTATGGAACCAGCTGCCTCCCTCGGTATTTCCGATCCGATACGACTTAGGGATCTTCAAGAGAAGAACATTCCTCTTTAACCTTTCGGTTACCGCGGATGTTCATTGACGCTTCAAAAACACGCAGCGAACACGTGGTCGGTACCGGGAGATTTAAGGCCGGCAACGCGTCTGCAAGACACCTAGTTTTGCGGATGTCTATGGGCGGCGGTAGTCACTAACCACCTGCTCGTTTGCCCCCTATACCATAAAAAAAAGAAAATAGGAGGGGTAGGAAGAAATTCCAATTTCCTTCCCCAGTCACAGCAAGGGAGACAGTACAAGATTGCAATGACATGAAAAAGCAAGAAAAGAGAGTGCAGCCAGGTGAAGCCCAGCTGCTATGCTATATATTAAATTCTAATAAAAATGATGAATAATTATTATTTAATTTGTTGTTGTGTTTGATCTATATGTTTGTTTATTCGATTATGACGCGATTTTCAGAAAAATATAAATTTACGCTGAGGTTTCGGTATTTTAACAGACTTCAAAATAGGCTAACATTTCTTTAAAAGTTTTTTTTGTTACCTTTATTGTATTTATTGTATCTTTAAAAAGATCAATTATTACAGATATATCTTTTGTGTACCCTGCTCTGGCTAGACTAGACTTTAGCACCTAAGAAATGTCTCAGGTATCAAAGTCTAGATTAAGATATGCGCAAATCATTTGTTTACTTGACAGAACAATGGAAATTATTATCTCATTGTCTATGGCATGAAATATCGTCACCTACGTCAGCCTCTTCCCCCTCCCTCCTCTTGTAAATAGACTCTTACCACAAAAGACAACGAGCAACTTTTTTTTTTAGGTAGAATATACGCTAGCAGACTGAGAGCCCAGTGCAGCTTCATCTGTATGAGAAGCGAGTGCCCTAAGGTAGCTTGAGCCTCTGTAATTTGTGGTCGATGGGGGTGCAGACCCCCCCTTCTTTCCCAGCTAATCTGGGAGGAGGCAAACCGGAATATTGCGATTAATAGGTTTATACTATTATTATCTTGGCCAGGAGGACAGCGAGTGTCCTCCTTTCCCCCCCTCTGACGGAGGGGAGCAGCTCACGCGCGGCAGCTAAAAAGTGACCGACACGGGTCTTGAGCTAGAAGAGCTCTATGAGCTATCATGACTGGGGACAACGAGCACCTATTTTTAAAATTGTGCTCTTGACCCGTGATCCTTCCTTTCTTATTCCTTTTTTAAAAATAACGTTTCTGAATGTTCACGTTCTGTATTTGAATTTTATTTTCTTCGTTATTCGCATTCTTCATATTCCTTTTTAAAAAAATCATATATTTATGTTCTTTTTTTTATTTTTTTATCAATAACGTTTCAACAGTACCGTTCCTTTTTTAAACGTGTGTTTTCAAATAGATTTGTTTTTTAATTACGTCCTCGTAACGATTGCATTTGCCACATCACCTTGGCAACGCGTTTGATTTACGATGCCATTTTTTTTTTGTTGCGATGATGTCTCGTCATTATTTTGTCGTTATTGCAAATTATATAAGATAGTCATTAACTATGTATTCAATGTAAAAACATATTTGACACTACCTACACTATTGAATGTATTTTATTACCCGTTATACCTAGGTGTAGGGTTGCCATCCGTCCGGGTTTCCCCGGATTTGTCCTAGTTTTGAGGGTGTCCGGGGAGCGTCCGGGCGGGGTTTTATTTGTAGTCCGGATTTTGATTTGATTGATTTGATTTTTGAATGATTGATTTGATTCAAAAAACTAAGACAAAAAATTTCAAGTTTTGGAAGAAATGTTTATGGTTACTTACTGGAAGTATTTTTTTAAGTTCGTCATGTAGTTTAAAATAGCATTAAAATAAATAATAATTAATTTATGACCATAAAACTATATTTTATTCTTCTGAGTATCTTAAGAAAAATACTATTTTCTAACGTCCTGGTAGGAAGCTCCAAAATCCGGGGTTCTTACGTGCCTTGTCCTGGTTGACAGATTTTTGAGATGGCAACCCTACCTAGGTGTAACTAGTCGCCATATACACTCATTTACTTTAGAGTTATTAAATTGACTCCGACTGCTCGTTTGCTATTCTAAATTTAAAAAAAACTTCATTTCCGAACGAACGATTTGGCACCATAGAATAGAAAGTTTATAAAAATGTGCATCACGTAGTGTGGGGCATTAACGATATAAAGATGGCGTCTATGGTGGCACGTACCATAGATTATCCTAATCTATGGGACCACGTACCATGGATTATTCTAATAATCTATGTACGTGACATGTTTGATGACACCAAGTGACAGCGATTATAAGCATTACTTTCACTGTGGCGTTTTTGTATGACACTGCCTTAGAGCGATAGCTACTTTGTCACGTTTTGTGCGTCGAGTGTAGTGTTGGGGGGCAAGTGCGTTTCGCATATCGTTAATATACATAATGAAAAGAAATGGCCCTAAAACACTCCCTTGTGGAACACCATATTTAATTTTCTGGTGTCGCAGATGCGTTGCCCTCCTTTCCCATTCCCCTCTGATGGGCCACAGGCTACTGAGAAGCGGCACGGTACGCGACAGCACAGCTGTACTTTACGCCGGTATCATGTAACCCAGACCGGACCTACCGGCCCAATTCGGCTGCATGCATGCATGCAATGTGGCACTACCTCTTTTTTCGCGTGGACTACCGCTAACTAAATACTCTTACAAATTTAATATTGCTTCTTTTTAATTCCTACAGATTCACATTTAAAGACCGGAAGGAAGTAAACTTGATATTGGACGAAGGCATTTCCGGTTACCTTTAATTTGTCATGATTGGTTGGATTGCGAGCAAAGTGTAAAATCACAAAATAAGAAAAAAGTATGTGCTTTAGACCCCACAACTGGAGTAAAACTTAATTACTGATTTATTACACAAATTCATTATCGTAGTTACAATAACATAACATGTCATTTATCATTTCTCTTAGATCGAGTTGGAATTTTGAATTTGAATGACAACTTCCATTGTAGACTGTGACTTTTGTAGCACTCTCGCCAGATTACTTCCCAAGGCAAGTGCGCGTATAGGTAAAAGATTCACTTTAATAATAAATGTTGGTCCTGGCACACAGGAGTAGCAGCGCGCAGCGGTGGAAAAAAGCGACGGGCCAAGCTCGTTTTAAAAATAAATAATGTTCTCCGTATTCATATCCGTTAGTTGTGTAAGTGACAGTTAAATAAATTGTGTAGTACTTATATAACATTTGTGGACTTTTACACACTACGTTAGTCTAGCCCCGTGCTAAGTATCGTAAGGACTATGGACTTGTGTTACAGGTACCAGACAAAGGACAATATATTTAATGTTTTATAAGTTTAAGAAATTTTGTATAAGTATTTTAGATTTTTTTTATGGAATTACTAGCTGCGCTTCGCGATTTCACCCGCGCAAATTTCGATCCCGTGAAAAACATCCCATAGGAACATTTTTTCGGAATAAAATATAGCCTATACGGATTCGGAAGAATCCCTCTAAGTAATGGTAAAAGAAATTTTGAAATCGGTCCAGTAGTTTTTGAGCCTATTCAATACAAACATACAAAAATACAAAGGTTTCCTCTTTATAATATTAGTATAAATATAGATAAACATCCATGACTTAGGCTGGATTCGAACCCGCGACTACTTGACTCCACTTACTTAACTTAGAAAACCTTGTAAACTTTGACATAGAAAGTTATGCAAAAATGTATATTTTGGCAATTTATTGTTGACACAAACCGTTAGTTATTATAATGGAATTTAAAAAGCGTGCGTTTAAATTTAGAGCCTCATCAAACTCGCGTTCCAATTACGAAATTTGAATTTTTAAATTTCGAGAACGGGTATTCGAATGCAAAACGGGTTCGCGAAATATTTTCAAACCACGAACTTTATTGGGTCCATACTCTTGTTGAATTTGGCGTCTTCCTTGATTTGAAAAGATAGATTTGTGGTAATTCTAACAAGGAAGAGATCGTGTGCGAAATGTTCAGTATATGCGCTACTATGTATGCTCTAGGCAAAAAAATCTATCAGGGTCAAATTTGATATCATACTTGATCTTACACATAATAATTTTCACATGTAATGAATGTAGCAAAATTTCTGCAATACACGTATAAGTGAAGTGATATTTTGCCAATATGTAACTTACATATGTAAATACTTTCTATTTCTATCCTACTAAAGATTATAAATGCGAAAGTTTGTATGTTCTTCACACAAAAACTGCTGAATCGATTTTCATGAAATTTGGCACACACATAGAGAGTAACTTCGATTAACACGTAGTTTTTATCCCGAATAAATGTTCCTATGGGATGTAATGGGATGATTTTCTATTTTCCACGGGATCGAAATTTATGCGGGTGAAGCCGCCGGGCGCAGCTAGTTTCTGATATTTATTCCGACGGTACATGGCAACTGAATTTGACAGTTCTGCCATGTAGGTATCCAGTATATTTTACAAGACAATACACCCAGTATAATTATGGTGGATACGTCAGACCAAATAAATTATTTGGTAAATAAATTGGCCAAATAAATTATTTGGTCTGAGGGTGGATACACGCACGGTTCATATCGGTGCACTAGCCAAACCTCGTAAGTGCATTTTTTGATTTTTCGATTTTTTTTTGGCTAGATGGCATAACTTTTGGCACATGTGAAAATTATAACGTTATTTCACGTTATAATTTTCACATGTGCCACAATATTAATTAATAATATCTTTCATAAATATTAAGGGTGACAAAACTGTGTGTTAAATATTAAGTAAGCTATAGTTTAATTTTAAATAAGTGATAATAACGCTACCTATTTAGAATTTGATGAGCTTTTGCTATAAATAGATGCTCATTATTTTTTTATTGGCGATCGCGATATTTAATTTATTATGTGTCAAATAATTTGTAAACCATTATAATAATTTTATGCAAAATTCACAATTTAATATACCGTTCTGTATTAACAAGTTGTTTTATAGCTTCTATTTTATTGGAATTATATATTATATGTTTTTATTGCCCATATTTTATTTCTGTTTTGATATATTGTATATTTGGCAAATATTTTCTATTATGAAAACGGATTGTTAAAAACTTTGTTTTTTTTCTTTAATTATTTTTTCATATTTTTTTTAAATGTGTGTGTTGTGGAATATTACACTATTGTGGATTTGCCGGTTCACATTATAATAATATAGTTTAAGTTCTACATAATAGGTATATAAGTTGTATTATAATGAGTTTTAAATTTGGTATAATTCTAACATAAACCTAACTTACTTAGTTGGTTTTTATGTGTCATAAAATTTAAAATATCTTAATGTATATTAGATAAAGTAATAAGTTTCTATTTTTACGCGAAATACGAAAGTTTGTATGTTTGTTTGTTTGTTACTCCTTCACGGAAAAACTGCTGAACCGATTTTCATGAAATTTGGCTCACACATCGCTATGTATATGGTAACTTGGATTAACACACACATAGGATAGTTTTTATTGAGAAAAATGTTCCTATGGGATGACATTTCTACGGGATCGAAATTCACGCAGGTGAAACCGCGGGGCGCTGCTAGTTCTTCATAAACATCTATTCTAATATATTCTGTTATAAAGAAAATTTATATGTATAAATAGTTTAAGTCAAGCACATGATTAACTAGTTTTTGATAGTTTGCTATTAAGTAATTATCATTAATCTGAATATTGTTTGGAGGAGTCATGTAAGAATGCTATTGCATTGCATCACTATGCATGAACATGCAACATGCACTCAAATTCTTTCTTTTTTTCCTTTTTTTAATATTTTTTAAAGTAAAATGTTTATACGCGCGCTTGACATGGAGAGTAAAGCTGGCGAGAGCGTTACAAAAATCACACACCGGGCGAGGCCAATGGAAGTTATCATTCAAATTCAAATTCGATTTAAGTGAAACTTTTTTTATTTAAAATAAATATCATATGACATGTTATGTCATTGTAACTACGGTAATGAATTTGTGTATTAAATCAATAATTAAGTTTTACTTCAGTTGTATGGTCTAAAGCACACACTTTTTTCTTTTATTTTTATGTGCTGTAACTTTTTGTGAAGCATTGAATACACTTATTTCTATAGTTGACGGAATGTATTGTCACTTCTTGATGGAAATTCATGTTATATTTGTAAATAATATATACGTTTTTATACTATTCCCACTTATTATACCTGATGATGAGTATTCGAAACCGGTCGTAATACTATTTTATTTTATTTTATTTTATTTTATTTTGGGAACACAAACAGTTATCATAAAGTAAATATAAATTAATTTACATAATTAAAATCGTAAACCAAAAATAGTGCCCACAATTAAATAACACAATCAATATAGCTCCGAGAAAACAAAATTAAAACTATAGTTGTTTAAATTAAATTAATTTAAAATACAAATGGTTGTTATTTCAAAAGAATTGAATAAAAGTGTATTAAATTAAATTATACAAATACTATAATGCAATTTTAGTTTATAAAAAGTGGAAATAGTATAAAAAAGTATATTATTTACCAAAACTATAACACTTATTTCTATTCTATTCTATTCCATTGCCCCCATTGCAGGTCAAATTGGAGCAATTGAGTTTCTATTTCGCGCTGTTCGTAAGATGTGGAACTCTCCTTTTTTTTGACGGGCTTGGTCCACCACGCTTTCCCACCGCTGCTACTCTTGTGTTGCCAGGATCAACAGCAACCACAACGACCCTTTGAAATGATCTCAGGGAGCCCGAAAAAGCTAAAACTCTCCTTTGCGTAATTTAAAAAAAACTTGGTTATGCCCTTTGCTTTTAAGTATACAAATAAACAGACGGAGCCTCTTGATAATTACTAACACCCATAAACATTCGCATATAGGTAATTCCCATTTGCCCTCCTATCTCCTTCCCCTTCCATGGGCCAGCGAAAACTCACGAAACGAGCAGTAATTTTACGGCCGTATCGTGAGCGAAAGGTACCTCTGCGTGCCGGCCCAATTGGCCTGCAATGCAGAATACCTCTTTTCTAATTGTGCTGACAATTAGAAGTAATGGGATAAATCATTTGTTAATAACCTAATATAAAACCTGATCAATTTGAATACACTTTAATGCGCTTAATGTCATTAACCTTATCTTTTAGTAAGAGGTAGTGCCATGGTAGCCGAGTTGGGCCGGCACGACCGGGGAGGTACCTCTTACACGACACACGATACCGGCGTGTGTAAGTAGGGTATGCGGACGTATACGGGCGTAGGTAGCCATGAAATTGGCTCCGACTGCTCGTTTGTCCTCATGTACCGAAATGAGTACTTGTAGAGGGGCGGACGAGCAGTAGCGGCCTGCCAATTCGTGTTTTAGCTACACGAAACAATAAACTTTTTTTTTTTTTTAATTTATAAAGGAGCAAACGAGCAGTCGGAGCCTACCGACGCCCATAGACAGGTGTACGCCTGCAGAGGGACACTAGCTCTCACTACATAGACAATAGCCGTCGCTTCACGTCTACCTTAACACTGTCGTGCTCATCCAATACTGCTGCACATCAAACTCCATATCATTGTTTTTATGGTATTAAGTAGCGGAACCCTAAAAACGATTTGTTTATTTCCATTGTGTTCTGCTTACCGCATGGCGAATATAACACTTGGTTGTTTAGCTGACTCATATAGCTGACTATAGTTCAGTGGAAGGTAGCGGGTTCGAAGCTGATTTTTTTTGCAAATAATTAGTTGGAGCTATTTGATTTAGACATCTGCATAAGTGTTATGCAGATTTTACTGCAATGGGCCACCGGAAACTCGAAAAGTTGTTTTTTAATGGGAGCAAATAAGTAGTCCTTTGACATTGATTTAGACATCTGCATAAGTGTTATGCAGAGTTTACTGCAATGGGCCACCGGAAACTCGAAAAGTTGTGAGCGATAAGTCCAAGAGCCGACCCAACTACGCTGCAATTCGGTATGGTCTCTTAACACAAATCCTTTATAGTTTAAGTGCTAGTTAAGTTTAACCGTGACTATAATTGACACCTATGTACCGGCTTCACATGCATGTAAGATAGCCGCGCCCCGCTGTTTTGTCCGCAATAAATAATCCTAATGCAGCTATCACAAGAGGTAGTGCCATGGTGCTTAGCAGCCGAATTGGGCGCGACCGGGGAGGTACCTCTCGCTTACACGACACCGATGTAAAGTGACAGCTGTGCTGTCACTTTACACCGCGTTGCCTTCGGTGTGTAAGTTTCCCGTGGCCCCTTGAGGAGGAAGGAGGTGAAGGAGGGCAACGTATCTGCACAGCCCTGGTTGTGTAAATGTTTATGGGCGATTGGCATTGAAACTCTTCGACAGCTCGTTTGCCCCCCGGGGCATAAAAGATAAAATAATAATGTCTTCTTAGGTAAAAGATAATATTTATTTTATTACCTATACTAATGTATATCAGTGAAAAATTCTATCCAAATCTTTTTTGTATTTTTTGCACAAAGAATGACAAAAAATATTTTGCTTTATGGTAAAAGGGGGGGCAAACGAGCAGTCATTTTCATGACTACCGACACCCATAGTCATCCGCTTAGAGGCTACACAAATGCGCTGCCCTCCTTTATCCTCCCACCTCCATGGGCCATTGGCTACTTACATCCGCGCAAAACGCGACAGCACTGTCACGTTATGCCGGTCTCGTGTAAGCAAGAGGTACCTCTTCGGTCGTGCCGGCCCAATTCGGCTACATGCAATGCATGCAGTGTGGCACTACCAAATTCTTTCGCATTCACAATATTACTAATATTTAGATTTAAATTGTAGTTCCAAAGGTACAACGTGTTGATAGAAAATATATATACACATAAGGTTGGTATAATATAACAATATAAATATCAACCTGTAAATTATGTTTTTGTAAATATAGATTATTAGAATAGATGGACGCAAACTGATCATAATTAGTAAGTAATTTAAATATAATTATTTAAAAAAATGGTGCGTAAGAACTAAGAACTACGCACATAGCAATCAATTGAATTTGTGGGCATTTCAAACTAAATATACATATAAAAAGATAGTTTAGTTTAAGTTTTTTAATAAATATGTGTTTTATTTCGTTTAATTTACTCCCATAAGCACTAATTATTCAAATTGTATACGATTTTTTTCCATACCAAAAACATTTGTTTTTTTTTTAATTCGCTACCAAAACAACGGTTTTACTCATACATCCAAGTCTCCAAAACACTTCCTCGTTATTTTTCGAACGCAGTGCGCACAATAAAAAAAACAACACTTACGGATGGAACACAATAAAAAAACAAAAACGCGCGCTCGCGGCTGAGCTGTGTGGCTGACTGGGTGTTGTACGTGCAACAGATGACTTTTGTAGGCTGCGCGAATGGAAACTGGAAAATCAATAAAACCTCGCCGACGTCATTTCGCGGGTTTTTCGAATCGGTTGTTTCCATTTTCAAAATTGATGGAATTCGTCAACACGTCAACATGTTATTCCATTTTCAATTTATACGAATTTGATGGAACTGTTGTCGTATGTTTGAATCTTTGTTCCATTTTCAAAAGATTAATTAATCAGTTTTTTTTTTTCAAAATAGAATTATAAAAATGGCTTTTTGAACGTCAAAACTGACATCTACCACTACATCTACATCTTTATGTAACTATTATATATTTAAATAAGGTTTTAAAAAAAAATCATAGAAATATTGAAGGTTCCATTTAAATAGATTCTCTTCACTTCTGAACTAGTTTCATTACAAAACATTAATGTGAATCAGAAGAAAATATCGCTTTAACTTTCGCGTTTGTTACACATTTTGTAGTTACTTTACCACTGCTGGTGTAACCCGGCCGAAACGTCGAGCAAAGGATATATGCTAGCAGGTACCTTTAATAGATATTATATCTTGTAAAAATCCGTAAAGTAACTACAGAGGAAGATAAATTAAAATAAAATACTAAATAGGTTTTATAATATTGTTTATCCTAGTGTTATTAAAATTTTTCCTTGTGTTGCAGGGTTTTACAGTTAGCGTTTGAAACATGTTTTAATAAATAATGACATAATTTTGTTACTTAGATTTTACTTAGACTGGATTTTAAGTGTTTCCATTCGCAACAGGAAAATACATAATTTTGTATTGTCTTTCTATATATGAATTGAAATTTATTTTAGTGCAGTGGCATCGATGACAAGTCGCAGCTTTCATGTTTTCCCTTTGCATCGGGCACCGGAAACCCACCACATAGAACCAACAGCTACCACTCTCAGTATAAGTGTTTGGCTATCACTCCACAGCGGCATCATGTGTTCTGCTCGTGCCAATTCGGCCGCAATGCAGCATCAGCTTTAGACCACACAACTGAAGTAAAACTTGATTATTGATTTTCATTATCGTAGTTACAATGACATGACATCTCATATGATATTTATTTTTTAAATATAAAAAAGTTTGACTTAAATCGAATTTTAATGACAACTTTCATTGGCGTCGCCCGATGTGTGATTTTTGTAACGCTCTCACCAGCTTACTCACATTTACTTTACTTCAAAAACCTGCACATCACACACAATGTTTTTGTCAACATGAGGTCCCGCATTTTCTGTGAGTTATCGCTTTGGCCCCTAAGGCGGCTAAGAAATTGCAATATTCCTGGTCGCAGGGTTGATATTGAATTGACAAATTGAGCAAGTTTAATTTTCATTGTGCAATATTTTATTGCACAATATTTATGATCTAGACTCTAATTAATCCACTTTACTCAGAGGTAGTGACACGCTACAAGCAAAAGGAAGTAGCACACTGCATGCAACCGGGGAGGTACCTCTCGCTTACACGAGACCGGCGGAGAGTGACAGCTGTGCTGTCGCGTTTCGTGCGGTGTGTGCTGTATAAGTAGCCTGTGGGCTGTGACCAATGGAGGAGAAAGGAGGGCAGCGCATCTGTATAGCCTCTGTGTGGATGTCTATAAGCGTCGGTAGTCATGATAACGGCCCCGACTGCTCGTTTGTCCCCCTATACTATAAAAAAAGCGAAAGCAATGTGTAAACCGACCATCACTAAGAGGAGTCATGATTTTATGAACCGCATCTCCTCTTCCTCTGCGGCCCCACCGCCAACGCAACGTGCGCCCCCGTTCGGTCGCGGGAGACAGGATGCACGGCAACGAGACACCGAGACACCTCTCCTCCCGCGACCCCTCCACGGACGCATCCAGAGCGGCCCCTGGGCAAGCCCACTCAGAGCGTCCCCAACTAGGATCCCTCTTGGCTTCAACCACCTCACCACGACAAGGTGAAGATCCGTCGAGGGGGTTGTAGTGATAAAATTTTGTGAAAAATATTTTTTCCTGACCTATTCATTATTTTGTAAGAACAAAACAGTACTTTATTTGAATATCATGTATTGTATTTCCAGTAGTGATGCGACTCGAGTCTTGTTTTTACTCGAGTCACTCGAGTCAGTTTCTCAAACTCGTACTCGAGTGAAAAAAAATCCTACTCGAGTGAACTTGCACTCGAGTTATCGAGTGAACTCAAGTTACCGAGTGCACTCGAGTCACCGAGTGAACTCGGTGCACCGAGTTGACCGATTTCACTCAAGTTCTCTCGAGTGAACTCGTCGCGCCGAGTAAACTCGGGTCGCCGAGGTCACTCGAGCCGCCGAGTGAACTCGTCACTCGAGTGACATTTTTACTCGAGTGACTTTTGTACTCGAGTGCCTTTTTTACTCGAGTATTACTCGAGTGAGGGAACAATCTTACTCGAGTGACTCGAGTTGCAAATTCCTACTCGAGTCGCATCATTAATTTCCAGGAGAAACAGGTGGCAACCCTAATCTCATGTTACAGCTAGGGTTGCTAACCGTCCCACTTCTGAGCCCCTCAATGCTTCCCACTAGTGTGTGTGTGTGACGCTAATTGTCCCGCTTTTCGACCACCACCGAAAGCCGACCGGCCAAATGATAATAATCATTTAGAAAGTACGTAATTTAAAATGTTCTTTACAAAGTGTTATTATTTTACTCAATCTTTGGTCCACGCCTAGTATAATCGAATAAAAATCGATCGAGACTGTAATAAATAAATATATAAATAAATAAATAAACGTTTATTTTGCTAACTAACACACAACAAAAACATTTAACATTTGGGTATAGCAAAATTGGTCCCAAACTCGGCATCTGCTAACATAATAATTATATTATGTTAGTACCGGTCTTCCGCTTGGTATACTGTAGACTGTAAGCGGTTGTACTGTATGTTGTAGTCTACAGAGCCACTTAAAAAAAGCCCATTCACGCTATACATATATACAAATATCGAATATTAAATTTGAAATTCCAATTTATTGCAACAATCGCCCGTCACTAATTGGGTCCTACTGTTTCGACCCTCGTCGAATTTGAAATCATTATTTCCTCCAAATCGTCCCCGTCGTGCAGACTCAATTTAACAGCAATGTAACAATAGCCTGTTACTAAACGCGTTGCTAGGATACCGACGTTTATACCCGAAAATTATACTTTCAGCCAGTAGTTGGCACAGATAAGACGCTGGGTCCCTAAAGTCTTAGACCAATTTGATCTCTATATAGTCTAGGATCATCATCACCATCATCATCATCATCATCACCATCATCATCAGTCAATAGCGCACAAGTGTGAGCAGCAACAGGCAGTTTCGGCTTTTCCCTCCGGCACCCTAAGCTTATATCAAAGTGTGTGCTGTTGATCCTGGCGACACAGGAGTAGCAGCGGTGAGAAAGAGTGGTGGACCAAGCCCGCTTAAAAAAGGAATAAAAAGTGTGTGCTTTAGACCACACAACTGAAATAACGCGTAATTATCGATTTAATACACAAATTCATTAACATAGTTACAATGACATAACATGTCATATGATATTTGTTTTTTAAATACAAAAAAGTTTCTCTTAAATCGAATTCGAAGACAACTTCCATTGGCCTAACCCGATGTGTGATTTTTGTAACGCTCCCCATGTCAAGCGCAAGTTTTATTTCAAGTGTGCGCAGGCGCATAGTCACAACTCAGAAGACGTCCGCTTCCCCCAGAGGGCGCAGGGTCACAGGCGGCTTCCGGCTGCTCCTCTGTACCTTGGCTGTCTTCGGCCCGCCAGGTCGCAGACACCATTCCCTTATCCAGATGTCAAGCGAAGAATGAAACGAAAGAGCGAAGGCTTAACGTGGCACGGGGTTATAACACCGGCATACATACATACATAATATTATAAATGCGAAAGTTTGTATGTTGGTTTGTTTGTTACTCCTTCACGCAAAAACTGCTGAACCTATTTTCATGAAATTTGGCACACACATAGAGGGAAACATAGATTTGTTAATCTATGTTTCTAGGATGATGATTTTCCACCATATCGAAATTTGCGCGGTCGAAACCGCGGGGCGCAGCTAGTACATACATATAAGAAGATACATTGGTAAAAGTAAACGCTTGAAAAACCTTGCCCCTCCTTTGTCATAGTCGGTTAAAATACAAATTTACAACAAACTGTCAACAATTTTTGTCATCTAAATGTATTTTTATTTTTTAAATTACTAATTTGTAAATCTATGAGTTTCTTGTTTGCGCAATAAAAGGAAGACGGAAAAGAGAGAACCATGTCTGAACAACAACCTAGTTTATAGTCAAAAGGATTTGTGTAAATGCCACGTTATACTATAAATAGTCAGGGACCAGGGATTGGCCCGTGGCCGTGAATCATGTTGACAAATACACCTAAACTCCTGCTATAAAAATGACAATTAAACGTTTCATGTTATTGCTATTACTTTTATTCAGGCGCTTTGACTTAAAATTAATATTGACACATGCCCACCAAAGCAATATTTCTGATATTGTAATACTTAAGTTTGGACCTTCTGTACTGTCAAAAAATCTGATATAGCTACGTCATCGATCTTGCCCTTATCATCAAGAAGGTACTCCCAAACGACATTATGACGTATAATCACACACTTGTTGGAAGTTGGAAACGGTAAACATGTTGAGTCACACCGGGGACGACCCTTATAACGATGATGATTGCCGTCATCGATGACATCACAAAACCGGTACAGATTTTTTTTTTTTTTTTTTTTTATGATATATGAGGGCAAACGAGCAGTCGGAGCCATTTTCATGACTACCTACGCCCACAAACATCCGCATAAAGACTATACGGATGCGCTGCCTTCCTTTCTCCTCCCACCTCCATGGGCCACCGGCTACTTACACACCGCACGAAACGCGACAGCACAGCTGTCACTTTACGCCGGTCTCGTGTAAGCGAGAGGTACCTCCCCGGTCGTGCCGGCCCAATTCGACTGCATGCAAGCATGCAGTGTGGCACTGCCTCTAAACAGATCCACCGGTTTTTACCTTTTTAGAACATTAGTTGCTAAGTGCGCTCGGGTTTCCCTGTTTAGGCTGTATTTAAACCCGTATTCGTGGAATGCTTGTTGATTTGTCCTTGTTTATATATCGTCTTGACGCAGAGTGGAGTCGGTCTTTTTTATGGTATAGGGGGCAATCGTCGAAATCTTTTTCATGACTACAGACGCCCACAGACATCCGCATAGAGGCTATACAACTGATGCCCTCACCTCGATGAGCCGGGCTACTTACACCGTCCGAAATGCGACAGCACAGCTGTCATTTCACGCCGGTTTCGTGTAAGCGAGAGGTACCTCCCCGGTCGCCCAACTCCGCTACATGCACGTATATAGGGTGGCACTTACTAATCAAAGCCGAAATCGAGGACGACATTATTACTGTCAGGTTTTTTTCTGAATCTCATGAAATTTTGTGTGCGCATCGGTTCACTATTTTTCATCTAGGTACATATTTCCACGGGATTAAAACATACGCGAGTGAAACCGCGGGGCACGGCCAGTAATTTATATTTCTGCTAAAACGGCGGGATGGTATATTCTTCGCATTTAGCTCTTCTCCACCAAGGTTTTGTTTTTATTTAATACTGGTTGTACCCTGTGTGCTACGCGTGGCGCCATCTGTCCAAAATAGGTCGTATCGACTCAGAAACCTTCGTGGGCTCATGCACAACAACTTTGCTAAAGATCATCACATGATTAAATGTACAGTTTACGATTCTATAAAGAACATACATTGCTAATTGGGAATATTAATTAAATTTTATTTTTGAAAATATGTTTGTTAATTATTCATTATCGACATGACCATTAAAACTTGTGTTTTTTCTTAAAAGTTTATGGGTATTTTATATCGAGGCAATTTTTTTAAATCATATTTTACCGTATTTTGTTAATATTAATCACATAAAAGATAATATTACATACAAAGACGAATATACGTGGGCAAGGATTGACAAATGAAGCTCGCCAGCCTCTTTCCCGCACGCGGGGAAACCCGCGCTAAATTAATATAGCAGGTAAATACCCAGGTGCCTTGAGGTAGGACCTAATTGGTTCCGAGTAAATATACTAATAAATACTAAGGATGTGTCTGGTTGGACGTTTAATTTCCTGATGAGTTTTTTATAACATAGGGGAGGGGGGCGCGAGCAGAGGTGCAAAGCCCCTGGTGTTGCAGATGTCTGTGGTTTTTTTTATTTTATTTATAGCATATGGGGGCAAACGAGCAATCGGCGCCATTTGATGACTACCGACGCCCATGGACATTCGCACGATTGTTACGCAGATGCGTTGCCCTCTTAACATCCCCGCCCCAATGGGCCACCGGCTACTCAGACCGCACGAAACGCGACAGCGACGCTGTCACTTTACGCCGGTGTCAAGTGAGCGAGAGGCACTTCCCCGGTCGTGCCGGCCCATTTCCGTTGCATAGGAGGATGTAGTGTCATGCACCATGCATGGCACTACCTCTTCCTATTTTTTTATAGTGTATAAGGGTAAACGAACAGTCGGAGCCATTCTCGTGACTACCGAAGCCCGTAGACATCCGCATAGAGGTTATACAGACGCGTTGCCCACCACCATGGGCCACCGGCAACTTACTTCATCGCGAAATGCACGTAGCTGTCACTAAACGCCGGTATCATTTAAGCGAGAGGTAGCACTACCTCTTAGTAAATTAGTCACTGGATATTTTTACCCAGCTACGCATTGTAATTGAGTGAGACAGGTAAAACTGCGGAATATAAGTTGCATTATTTTAGAATACACATAATTGTGATAAAATTATTTAAACAGATTTTATAGCGGTTTTATTTAGGTATCCCCCATCATCAAGTATCAATCCCATCAGTGCAGCCGTGTTCATGGTGTAACCTTCAAAACATCGGCTTTATAAAATAAATAGCAAATAAAATAATAAATAAATAATAAACAGGTATAAAATCCGTTAAAATATTTTTATTACAATGTGTACATTCGAAATAATTATACAATAGAAACAAAGTTATACAACGCTCCACAAATAGATATAACAGAATATAAAATAAGTATAAACAGAGGAGTAGAAAACAATGTACATGACGCATTACAATAAAACAATATTAAAAGGTTTTATTGCGGTTATTATTTATCCCAACGTTTTAGAAGCTCTATCAATTAAATAAACCGTTTTATTGTAATGAGTAATATATATTTTTTGGTATAGAGGGGCAAACGAGCAGCCGGAGCCATTTTCATGACTACCAACACACACATTCGTATAGAGATTACACAGATGCGCTGCCCGCCTTTCTCCCCCCAACTCCATAGGCCACCGGCTACTTACACACCGCACGAAACGCGACACAGCTGTCACTTTACGCCGGTCACGTGTAAGCGAGAGGTGCCTCCCCGGTCGTGCCCTCTCTCTTATTCTTACTGCGTAATATTCGCGTGCACAGATCATGCACAGTGATGCAATCTGAGGAGCACTGAAAAGGATATAGTAATTAGCCAACAAAGTAAGTAATTCTTTTACGACCTACGTCAATAATTACAAGTGTACACTTCTTTTTCTATTTAGGCGACTATGTTGCATATCGCTGGCTTTTTTTTAATAATATGGGCAAACGAGCAGTTGGAGCCATTTTCATGACTACCGACACCCATAGACATCCGCATAGAGGCTATACAGATGCGCTGCCCTCCTTTCTCCATAGGCTATTTACACACCGCACGAAACGCGACAGTACGGCTGTCACTTTACGTCTGGCTTTCTTTTTCTGTAAAAATCTTGAAGATAGCTTTAGAACCAAGGGCAGGTGGAGCGGCAGTGGCCACCGGTGGCCCATGGAGGTGGGAGGAGGGCAGCGCATCTGTGTAATATTTATGCGGATGTCTATGGGCGTCGGTAGGCATGAAAATGCTCCTATTTGTCGTTTGCCCTATTACTATAAAAAAGGTGATGTCTGACTAACGGTCGCCGCACACTTATCAACTCGGAAAGGAATCGTAAACGCCTCGCCTAAAAAAGCGAAGACGATACGATTACGTTACGTTTCCCATTAGTGTGCGTTGCAGTATGAAGTTTCATGCAAAGAATACTGACCGGCTCGAGGTGATACGGTTACGATCCCTTTCCGAGTTGATAAGTGTGCGGCGACCATTACACGGACTAAAAACCGGGTAGTTAACTCTGACTTAGTGGCGAAATTCCGGGGTTCTTCTTCCGGGAATCCGGGAATCTTTCTGACTTTATTTTTAGCAATTCCGCAACAACGGAGGAAAGTAATTCAATTTATATCACGCAATCTCGGGAGATTGCTCTTCTTACCTACGTTCTAAAGCTCGGACTAGCAATTGACTAATCTGCTGTGTAAAAATATAGTGACATATATTGTGTATGTTTTTTAATTAATGTAATCAGATAAAAAGAAAATGCGTTGTTTTAAAAGAGAAGATACATTCTTAAATACGCAGTATTTATCAAATTGTCGTAAGAACTAAACTCAATTAAAAACCTATTTTGTTGTATAAAATTATTGCAGTAGGTATGCAGAAATTAGACTGTTTCTATAATTTTAACACATGACATAAATGTGCCATCATTGACTATAGGTCCTCCAATATGTCAGTACTTTGCGCTGTATATTTAGGATTAAAGAATTGTATTAATCATAACAATATACATTCAATTTAAATTAGTTACTACACTATTACGTATGTTAAAAATTTCTGGCATTTGCTCCATTAGTTACAATAACCATTAGGTTTCAATGATGTATATTATTTCCCATTATCCAATACCATAGTATAATAGTTGACTCATAGAAGCGATGCGGCAGACCAAAAAGGAGATGGCGAGATGTCCACGCTTAACTGCCTGATTAGCGTGATGATAGGGAAAAATGGAAGAAATGGGGAAGGATCCAACTTGTTTTTGTCCAACAATGGGACACATAATATAGGGTACGACGCGGATACCCCACGGATCCCTAGCACCAAGTCATACGTGCTCAATAATTCCCGTAGCGGCTCCCAGTTGAAATTCCACACTAAGTGGATCAGTTGAAAGCTTCGCAAACAGGATCGGGATGGACTAATGGGATTTACGGGGGACCCTCGCCGGCTTCGCAATGAAATTGTAGAACCCTCTCTGGCTTCGTTGACATCGTAGCACCCCACCTGGCTTCGCAGTGAGATCACGGTCGTAGAATCCTCACAGGCTTCGTAATGAAATTGTAGAACGCTCGTCCGCTTCGTAATTACGCGTGCAGTCCTCAGGGGTCGCCTGTGGGATTAAAGATGACTTGACGTGTTCACCACAGACGTGAGGTCCCGGGTTCGAATCCCGGGTCGGACCGAAAATTGTTATTGGGATTTTTCATTTTCTAATAACAGTCCGGAGTCAGGAAGTTGGCGGTGTTACACCCCCGTGCCTCGGAGAGCACGTTAAGCCGTCGGTCCTGCGCCTGATTTCTCACCGGTCGTGTCGGATTGCCGTCCCATCGGAATATGAGAATGAGGGAATAGAGAGTGCACTTGTGTCTGCGTACTCTTGTGCACTATAATATGTCCTGCGCAGATGGCACGTCTATACAGACGGCCGCCGTAGCCGAAATCGGCTAGGACGACATTATTATTATTAAAGATGACTTGCCGGCTTCGTGATGGAATTGTAGCACCCTCACAGGCTTCGTAATGAAATTGTAGAACGACCGCCAGCTTCGTAATTACGCATAGAACCCTCGGCGGTCGCTAGTGGGGTTGTGGAAGGTGCGTCGGCTTCGTAATGAAATTGTAGCATCCTCACCGGCTTCGCATTGAATAGGTCGGTCGTAGATCATTTACGTTTGCTGGTGACGTTATAGAATCCTTACAGGCTTCGCAACTAATGGCTATATTATACCATAATTGCTTTGCATCTCAATTGCACACCCCGCGCCCATTTTGCAAATAAGTAAAATCCGTACTGGCATTACATTGAAGCTCTCGGATTATCAGTGACGTTCAGTGGTTCTCAACTTTTTAGCCATTACCATTGACAAAATTTTCGTAATGCCTCGGACTATCCCTGCCGCGGCTGGGTGGTCCGCGGCATAACGCCGGTTGAGAACCACTGCTCTAATAGAACCCTCCTATGCTTCTGCATTTGATATCAGGGCTGATCGTATGCCTCGTTTACAAGACACCCCNCCCCCCCCCCCCCCCCTCTGCCCAGTGACCTCTAATTCGGATTCGAACTCGCTCCAGATGCTGTTTCCATATTGCATTAAACCAAGGTTAGTGTTCAAACGCTAAACCTGTTAGTCATCGTCGATTAATTAACTTTGTAACAACAATAACGACTAGAGTGACCACGACTCTGGAATATTTCGGACGAGTCCTTATTTTTCAAAGTCGAAGTTCTATCGAATTGTGATTTGAAATTCGGCAAATAGGAATTGCGTCACGACACAGTGATATATTTATAGGATTCACCCCAATTGAAAAACCAGGCCAAGTGATAGTCGGACTCGCACACCGAGGGTTCCGTAGGAACGGAAGGTATGAGCAAAAGTAATAGACGTTGAGAAAATTACACTTCCCTGCGACAAGTTGACAAACTTACATATGCGGGTGCTTGCATACATTTAGTATGAAACGAACTACATGCATAAGTTGGTAATTATTTTTCCAATGATATAAATTTTGTTTACCAATTTTTAGATTTATTCCTATATGTATACTGTAAGGTCTTACTTCTGGCCAAATTTCAGAATTTTAGCTCATCGGGAAGTACTCTATAGATTTTCGAAAAAGTGCGTTTTCATACAAAATTTGTGCATAAATGGCTATAACTTTTATTGCGTTAACTTAGAAGTGTGATTTTTTCAAGGCATCAAGACGTAATTGACCTCCGTATTTGACAAACATTTCAGCTTAATCTCTTTACGTGTTTTAGAGAAAAAGTCTTGACAGACGTACAGACAGACGGACAACAAAGCGATCCTATAAGGGTTCCGTTTTTTCTCTTTGAGATACGAAACCCTAAAAACGGAATTCTTATGTAACGTAACAGTATATCTGTCAAAAAACCTAAAGGTTCCCGATTCTAAATGTCCTAAAAATCCCGGTCGTCTGAACTCATAAAGTTAATTGGTAAGATGTAAAAAGTATGTAAATAAAGGAGAAAAGTCCGAAACTTGGTAATCTATAGTTAAAATCATTGTCTATGCCCCGTCACGCGACTGAAGTTCGACTCCAACGAACATGATTCCGAAGTGAAAGATACCCAGACATAGGCGACATTACGCGCCAGTGCTCGATTCACTCATATTTTTTTACAAACAGTTTGCTTTAAAAAAGTAAAATTAAAAAAATCAGTATTACTCATGCTCGATACCGGACCTCCGCGCCGCCCGCGCACGCGGAATGAAGTAGTGCCATGCTGTATTGAAGCCGAATTAATCCAGCACGTCCGCAGTACGTCACGTCACATTATACCACCATTATGTGACTGTTGTACGTGTGAGTTTCTGGTGGTCTCTTGGAGGGAAGGACAACACATCTCGTTTGTCCCCGTATAAAACATAACAAGGTTGTGTTTGAGGGTATTTTGTTTCCAACAGATGGCCAATGGAGGAAGGAGAAGGAGTTGGAAGGTAATTTAATCTCTATGAGGATGTTTATGGGCGTCGATTGTCAGCAAGGGCTCCGGCTGCTGGTATGCCCCCCTTGGGCACTTAACCAATTTGTACGGTGTCAAAATTGCACGTTGGGGAATAGAGTCGGTGAGCAAACCCTCGTGTATCTTCCGCTATTCGCTCTGTATACCGAGAGGTGTGTAAGAGAATGGGCGGTGTCGTAAGTTATCATTTTCCCGCACATGCTAAAAAAAAAAAAAAAAAAACAGAATGTCCTTAAAAACCATTCCCCGTGGTCACCCCACAGTAATTATGTTATAACAACCTTGGTGCTTACCAGACCACGCTGGCGACTGACGGGCCAGAAACGGGCGCCTTCATCATCATCATCACGATGTAGTGCCGTGCCGCATTGCAGCCGAGCTGGGCGGGCTCGTCCGGGGAGACCCGGCTAGAATTGCTGTCGCGTGCGGTGTGTAGCCGGTGGCCCATGGCAGGCGGAAGAAGGGAAAATTGTGTACAAGTAGACACATTTCTGACAATTTACTGTTGTAGTGCTTAAATTTTTAAATAAACCGCGCTAAAATCCGTTAAATAACGGGTTTCATTGTATGTTCATTAAGGCAGCGTTCCGAAATTGAGTGCCAGTACTGCTCAGTTGTCAAATTGGACGCCGCAGTATGGATTTAACAACTGTAAAAGTATATTAGTAGTGATTTTTGGAACTCACCCTAAAGTATATTTATATACTGTAAACGGGACTTAATCGCGTTATAAAATCGAAGTATTTACCTCGACTCTCGATAAATACTTCGATTTTATAACGCGATTAAGTCCTGTTCACAGTATATAAATATGAATACAAATCGTGTAAGCTTAAAACAATTCACCCTAAAGTAGTCCATTAATATACAAGTAGTAATTTTAGGTAAGATATAGTAGTATCATATCTTGTGGTTGATATGTAGCTGGTAAACAGCTGCGCTGTCGCGTTTCGTGTGACTTTCCGGTGGCCCATGGAGGGGGCAGGAGAAAGCAATGCCAGTATACAAATGCGGATGCGGATGTGTGCTGAGGTATCTGTAGCGATCAAAATTCTCCGACTGCTTGTTTCTCCCTCTGTATAATAAAATGAGCGTCTCGCTCACGTGAGACCTCAAATGAAGGCCACGAGTTTCAGACAGTTTGTGAGCAACTTTAGTAAGAGGTAGTGCCACACCGCATGTTTGTATGCAGCCGAATTGAGCAGGCACGACGAGGTATCTCTCGCCTACACGAGACCGGCGTAAAGTGACAGCTGTGCTGTCGTGTTTCGTGCCGTGTGTATATAACCGGTGGCCCATGCAGGAGGGAGGAGGACGGAGGAAAGAAATGGGTTCCGACTGCTTGTTTGCCCCTTTATCCCCTTAAAAATTTGATGGGTCTTTTTTATGGTATAGGAGGGCAAACGAGCAGTCGGAGCCATTTTCATGACAACCGACGACCACAAACATCCGCATAGAGGCTATACAGATGCGCTGCTTTCCTTTTTCCTCCCACCTCCATGGGCCACCGGCTACGTACACACCGCACGAAACGCGACAGCACAGCTGTCACTTTACTCTTTAAAGATGATGAGAAGAAATGCAACGGAACGCATATGCTAGCGGATGTTTATGGCGTCGGTAGTCAACTGGCACAGATTGCTCATGCTATAAAAGTGACAAATAACACCATAATCGATAGGTGATAAGACATATCATGCAGATAAAATTGCGAACAAACACACAGCAATAAAAATCTAATACCGAACTTCTGACCACTCCGATAACCCTGATTACCTTTTGATACAACATGTTTAATACACAATATCACGTATCATTTATTATGTAAATATTTGGTTCATTATAAATATTTTTATCAAATAATTTATTCAAATTTACCCACAGGAAGTGGATTTGTATTTAAATAATAAGGCAAAGTTGTTGGTCTAATCGTTAACTATATTTAAGTATATAAAAGCAAAAAAAAATGCGCTAAATCAAATACGGAATTAAATAAAATACATTATTAGTTATCTCTGTATTTATAAGTGTAAACGATAAAGAATATTGGGAAAAATATGGATCCTTGTGGAACGCCTTACTTGAAAGACGACAGAAGGATCATGGACAAAACATAGTTATTTTAAAGACCGGCTTAAGCAGAATGGATGTATGCGATTTAAATTTTCTTTTTATCTAAAGACGCTTATAAGCGTCTTTCTCTCATTTATTATATTTTTTATTATGTGCTATCGGATCAAATGCTAGTGACAAATCTAAACATGTTAGTTGGTACGATTAAGAAAATCAATTGAAAATATTGAATACTAGCCGTGTCACGTGTTTACACCCGTGTGAAGTCAATCCTGAAAGATTAAAGAACCAGTTGATGTTGTCTTAAGGTTACGTGAATATTACATGCTCATTACAATAAAACCTAACGGTTTGTTCCAATTAACACAAATATTATCTTAAATCTATATATCATACATTTATATTATATATTGTACTGTTATATCATATTATATTATTATAATCCTATTTTATATTGTTTTGTATGGCTGGCTCAATTAATTTTTATTTTAATTAAGAAATTTTGTAAACATACCAAGGCAAAGACATTGCTCCCTAAAATATAGTAATAACTAGTTGCCTGGGGGCCAGGGAATTCAACAAACATACAACAACAAAATAATTATAAGTATTGGTATATGTGGTACCAAATAATATCAGGGTTGTGGTGTTCCCATCTGAGTACCACAACCATTAACTCAGTGGTAACCATTTCAGGGCTTTGTTACACTGTTGCGCATTATCCTGTGTTGTAATTTCGCTTGTCTTGTACTTTTGTTTTGCAAAATTTTTATCTTTTTTTTTGTGTTGTTATTTTAAGTTTGTACCGTTTTTCTTTTATGTTTTAGTTGTGATGTATAACAGTGTAATTACTGAAGACCTGAATAAAGTATTTTCTATTTCTATTTCTATTTCTATTTCTATTTCTATTTCTATTTCTTTTTCTTTTTCTATTGGAGTACTTTTAATAACTTGTGATATCAGGACTTCTGTCTCGCCAGTCCACCAGTGATCATGGTTGCTTTAAAGCTTCCGAAACGTCAAGCTTGTTAAATAATTAAATTTACCGTGGTAAAATCCATTATAGTTGTTTTATTGTGAAGAGAACCAATTATTTAATTACTACAGTATTAATCGCCTGTGTCCAAGCCCAAAATCAGTTCAGTGATTTGTGTGTGAAAGACAAAAGTACATACGAATCACTGCGATCATAATATTATTAGCTGAGCCTCGCGGTTTCACCCGCATAAATTTCGATATCGTAGAATCCCTTGGCATCCCATAGGAACGTTTTGCGGGAAAAAACTATCCTATATGCTAATCTAAGTTACCCTCTATGTGTGCCAAATTTCATGGAAATCCGTTCAGCAGTTTTTGAGTGAAGGACGAATTACGTAAAACAAACAAACAAACATACATACAAACTTTCGCATTCATAATATTAATAAGATAAGATATATTATCATAATAATACCTTTACCTTTGTACCTTTGTACTCATAGTTTTATTGTGTCATTTTTGTTTAATAAGTTTACTGCGCACATTAATCATTAAATCACATAAAATATATAAAAATTAATGTTTGTCTGTATGTTCTTTATAGAATCGTAAACAATACATTTGATCATGTGATGATCTTTAGCAATTTTGTTGTGCATGAAACCGCGAAGGTTTCCGAGTTGGTACGACCAATTTTCGACAGATGGCGCCACGCGTAGCTACGCAAACAGGGTACAGCTAGTAAATAAATAAAATAATATCTTTAAACTAGGCACACCACATTAGTCAGTCCCGTGCTAAGCACTTGTGTTACAAGTATATTAGACAATGGGAATTTAATACTTTATTACAAATTTAAGACAAGAGTAGGATGAAAAAGAAATTGGATTGTCGGGACTGGCATAGCAAGACTGTGAGAATGTTTGTGGACGTTGGCTATAAAATAACAAGCTGTGTCCCGCGGTTTGGCCCGCGTATAATTTGAAACCACTGATCATGACTACCGACGCCCATAGACGTCCGCACGGGTTATACAGATGCGTTGCCCTCCTTCCGCTTCCATGGGCCACCGGCTACTTATATAACACGAAACGCGACAACTCTGTCACTTTACTCCTGTATCGAGTAAGAGATAACTTAACCCCAAATTTCACTAAGGGGTTGAATTTCTAAAAATCCTCACTCTTACACCATGAAAGGAACCGCTGTATCAATAATCTCCTTTCAGTAGTTACAGGTGTGCGTTGATACACATACATACATCAACACAGCCATATATGGCTTATAAGTCAATCAGCTTTGCCTTGTATATGCGTAGATTAAAAGGCAATATATACATATAGAGCTGATAGTATCAAATCGTGATTATATAACCTTGTGGCCTTATCAGTCTGTCTGTGCAAATAACTATAATGATGTTAAGTTTACGCTAATGTTACTTACAATAAAACGAATTTAACGGTTTGTATGGTATAGGGGGGCAAACGAGCAGTCGGAGTCATTTTCATGACTACCGACGCCCATAGACATCCGCATAGACTGTACAGATGCGCTGCCCTCCTTTCTCCTCCCACCTCCATGGGCCACCGGCTGCTTACACACCGCACGAAACGCAAAAGCACAGCTGTCAATTTACGCCGGTGTTGTGTAAGCGAGAGGTACCTCCCCGGGGATGCCTTGAGAATTTTCTATTTTCCACGGGATCGAAATTTACGCGGGTGAAACCGCGGGGCGTAGCTAGTTTCTCAGTAATAGTTAAAGTGATTGCCTTGGGGTAAAAACAACCATCAAAATTACTTCTCTTTTATGTAATGGGTCCCATTTGAAATGAAGTGCAGGCTTAGCTTGGGGTTAAAAATACGATTGAATTTCAGGGTTAGGTACTTGAGATTTCATACCGCAAGTATAATCTTGGGGCAAAATGTATTTTTCTTCATATAGGTTTAGTTTCATACCTATCACACTAATATTATAAATTAGAAAGTTTCTTTGTTTGGATGTTTGTCCGTTAATCACGCCGAAACTGCGCCGATTTTGATAAAATTTGTCAAGCTGGCTTCTCACTGCGCGTGCTACTACGCGCCGCGCCGCTCCACGCGCAAGGACGCGCCACGCGACACACCGCGCCACCCAACGGAAACTGGCGTGGCGCGGCGCGTACCGATGGTTGGTGGATGAATGTGTGTATATATGTATCGATCGCCTACACTCGCGAGTCAGCGCCGCGCCTTTGTAGTTACCGACTTTTAGCGGATAGGTCGCGCCGCGCCGCGCCTGCCCGCGCCGCGCCGCGCCTAGCTCTTCACACTGCGCGGGGCGCGTGCGGGCGCGGCGCGGCGCGGGCTAACACACGCAGTGAGAAGCCAGCTTTAGAAATACGATTGAATTTCAAGGTTAGGTACTTGAAATTTCGTACCGCAAGTATAATCTTGGGGTAAAATGTATTTTTCTTCATATGGGTTTAGTTTCATACCTATCACACTAATATTATAAATTAGAAAGTTTCTTTGTTTGGATGTTTGTCCGTTAATCACGCCGAAACTGCGCCGATTTTGATAAAATTTGTCATACAGATAGGGTATTAGCTAATTTAGATTATAGAATACTTTTTATCCCCTGGGATCAAGCAGGAATCGTAGGAGAGTCAAAACTGTACGTTAAATATTTTGTTTAAAAAATACTTGGGGCGTGAATCTTTCATTCGGAAGAATTGAGAACCTCCATAATCCACGCAGGCGAAGCTGCGGGCGGAAGCTAGTATCTCATATATTTTACTAGTAACATTAAGAGGTAGTGCTGCACTACATGCATGTAGGAGAATTGGGCCGGCACGACCGGGGAGGTAACTTACCGGCGTTAAATTACGGCCGTGCCTTTCGTGCGGTGGGTAAGTAGCCGGTGGCCTGCGAGGGAGGATGAAGGCAACGCATACGCATAGCTATCAGGGAAGCGGATGTGTAAGGGTCAATTCACACCAAAAGCGCGGCGAAGGGCAGCGAAGCGGAGCGCAGTTTATGTGTCATATGAATTTCAACTTTATAATAATTACTATAATGCTTATTATCGCATGAGAAACTCGAACGAGACGCCCGGATTCCCGCGACTGCGCGAGAAGTCGCTGGAATGCTCCAGAAGTCGCGAGAATTCGATAATAAGTACTATAGCAATGAAAATAAAAGAAAAATTCATATGACACCGAAAGTGCGCTCCGCTTCGCTGCCCTTCGCCGCGCTTTTGGTGTGAATTGACCCTAAGTTGGAAGTTACGGGATCGAAACTTACGCGGGTGAAACCGAGAAGCGCAGCTAGTATGTATATATGAAAACGTTTTTTCGAAAATTGCGCTACCATTTGACACACACAAAAACATCATTGTCCGTGAGTCGAAAATCAAAAAAAATATATGCTCATTAAAGTAAGTCATGATTTAGATCTACGCTTCAATGATGCAATTCATACTGATGTTGTAGTAATATCTAGTACGGATGTAATATTATAATAATTTATAAATAACTCGTAATTTAAATTTGTTATGGTCGAATTTCGACCACTGGACCGAGATGTTTTTTTTAAGAAAATAGAATTAATACTAATATAATCTAGTAAGAGGGAGTGCCACACTGCATGCATGCATTTAGCCGAATTGGCACTGCCAAGGAGGTACCTCTCGCTTACACGAGACAGGCGTAAAGTGACAGCTGTGCTGTCGCGTTTCGTGCGGTGTGTAGTCAGTGGCAAATGGAGGTGGGAGCTATGCGGATGTCTATGGGCGTCGGTAG
>LUGF01044775.1:11276-29546 GCA_001625245.1 Calycopis cecrops
TTGTATGTAATAACGAATAGAAATTGACATTGTGACGTCACATACGCTCGAGTGTCGTTCGAGAATTGTCGGCGTGTTTTCGGTACTGAATTAAAAAATATATTTTTAATTAAAAATAACTTTTTAATTATAACGAATATAAAAAAAATAAAAATAGTTTTGTTATATAACTAATATATGATCTTTCCATTAACGACGAAAAAAAAAATAATTCAATAACCCAATTATAAATGGCAACGTTTAAAAAAGTTTTAAGAAAACAGTTAATTTTTTATCCGTTCAAATTCAATATTGTGGTTTCTAATTAAGTAATCAAAATCACATTCAAATAATGAATTATCCCCATTTTACTCATTTATTACTAAAATATTGTAAAATTGAGATTTAGGGGTCAAACTGGGTATAATTATGTGTTTGCAAAATATATAAAAAAAAGAAATTTAAGACATCGTAATCTCAAAAAGATTGATTACGTCAGCTACATTTCAAAACACAAACTCACAAACATCAAAGAACTAAACATTACCTAGTCTATCTAGACTGCCAAATTACATTGCCAAGGTCTGCAAATATTTGAATATCTCCAAAAGCAAGTCACCCTTTAGTACGTATTTTTTTACCCCGAGAATCCACGATGGTAGCATTGCTTCCATAATATCCCCAATTCAGTTCCATAACATCGAAAATCTCACCTTTTTTTTAATGAAATACTTTATCCCATGTCATTACTCCTCTAACCATAATATGCACGGCTTGACATTCGTCTCCAATCGGCGCCGCTGGACTCGCGCCAACCGTTCCCGCGTTTGTGTCCACTTTAAATTTAGAACACCTATTTTTTTCTTCACATTTAGAGACACGCCGGCCGAGGTGAACAATCTCTTTCATCCGATGCAGTTCGGATCTTCGTTCATGTAAAAATACTCTCGAGTCGGTATTATTTCCGCCATTAGCATATTCCCTAAACACCGGTTTTTCTCTAATAACGCACATCATGGCCGTCGTACCTTGACGCACTTTGGTGACGAAATAGTCCGGTTCGTTATTATGGTAAATATTTTATGGAATTAACCGATGCTTCTGTGAAGTCCCCATAAAAGAGTTAGTGTGTCCCGTTTGTATTATTTTTTTAGTGATATGTATGTGTGTGATACGCATACCTCGTGCTTTATTCTTACTTCAAACCCCGCATTTACCAAACTCATTTGATCTTGAAAATAATGCTATGCCAGCCTATCATTTGATCTTGATTCTTGAAAATAATGCTATGATAGCCTATGCATTTTTCTTTCGCATGGCTCTATTATTTATCTATTGGGTTGAAATGAATGAAACATGCTCCATTGTGCACACAACACAAATACAAACATCTTCTTCTTATTGTTGTTTGAAATATTTTTTACCAGACAACAACTGCGTGTGAAAAATTAATTCAGAGATTTAATTAAAAACCTTTAAGTTACAAAATGTTAAACCTGCCCGTGGTTACTGGACTGTTAAATACTTAGCCAAAAAATGACAGGACAGAAAAAAAATGAAACGGCCACTTTTCAAATATGGAAACACTAAAAAAATAAGTCCAAAGACGTGACCTTAAAGTTTAGACACTTTCTTGTATTAACAATGCAGGCCGCTCCGTGACACGCATGCGGTGCGCGGCGTCAGGCGTGCCTCACAGCACATCCTGCTGCCGCCCGCGCCGCTTGTGATGCCGATCACACCGACTACTGTTACACGAGAATATGTGTCAACGGCCTCACCGTCAAATTTACTACACCAAATTTATAACTGACCGGGACAGGCGTTGCTGTGGTTTTTTATTAAACGGAAAAAATGTAGCCTATATTTCTAGGTGGAAATGTATCTATGTGAAATTTCATTGAAATCGGCCCAATAGTCTTGGAGATTAGCGAGGACCAAGATGGTGATACAACACTCATAAATCCTATTAGAATCACGTCTGATTCACTTTAATGGTAACTTAAGAATCTTGCTATTACAAATAGCCAAAAAATGAACTTTAAAAATTAAACATAGTGTGTGTTGGCCATGTCCTTTGGATTCTTTAAAGGTAATGAGTAACACGGGTTCTCGTACTTTTTATCTTGGGAATGCTTATGAAAGAACCTGCGTAATTATGTACCATTACTTTGACTACTCAGTACTCCTTGACCTACAAATATCTTAATACCTATGAACTGGCTCAGTCCTAAATTTAATGACGTTTTCTTGTATTGTATGTTAATACGTAATTCATTTAACTACTAACAATTAATTTTATAGCTTCAGCCAAAGGTGACATAGTCCTACGTCCAGTAAATTGCCTCGCATGCTCTGCAAGGTCGCGGCGTTATTATTTTTCGCTCGGCTGATTTTAATGAACAATGTGAATTGTGATACATAAATCATCCTTTAGAGCCATCGCACACATGCTACATTTAGCATCGACGATCGGTGACTTAGACTCTTTTTAGAAGTTGAATGCAGCGACCAGACGCTCCCCAGCGCAAACTTAAAAATGCCGAATACGGGGATTTATTAGCAAAGCGAATTCCCAGTCATGATAGCTCATAGAGCTCTTCCAGCTCATGACCCGTGTCGGCCACTTTTTAGCTGCCGCGCGCGAGCTGCTCCCCTCCGTTAGAGGTGGGGAGTTGAGGACACCCGCTGTCCTCGGCCATGATAATAATAGTATAACCTATTAGTCGCAATAGTCCGGTTTGCCTTCTCCCATTAGTCTGGGAAAGAAGGGGGGGTCTGTCCCCCTATCGACCACAAATACAGAGGCTAGAGCTCCCCAGCGAGTTCGCTTCTCATATCGATGAAGCTGCACTGACCTTCTGTCTCAGCATAGTTCTATCTAAAAAAAAAAAAGCAAAGCGACTGAGAGTGCTAAGTATCGAGCATCGGAACAACCGCTAAATCACGCGCTTACGATACCGCGGCTGAACGCAAAGTCGCTAAATCTTGATGCAGCATCGATGCATTCGCAAAATCGCCGATCGTTGCTGCTAAAAGCAGCGTGTGTGTTGTGGCCCTTACGTTCACCACAAACACTGCATAGAGTTGGTCTATTCTGGGCTGTGACTACTGTCTGACCGATTTTCTCGGTACATCAATACATCATGCCTTTCTTCGCCCAATAAATACAATTAAAACAAAACAATGGAGCTATTGTTTAACATGTTATGATATATTGGATAATGTTATTTATATTTATAGTTTAGGTCTAGGTCCCCATTATAGTTCTCTACTGTTTATAACATAACACATGATAAAACAAAAATACAGATGCTTCGTTGGTATAGCAACGAATTAATTGACACTTCAATTTTGCTATCATAAATCTACTTCAGACCTGACAATGTTAGATTAAGTTGCCTTAAAAAAAAACGAAGATATTCCTTCACATACACTTGTGAAACAGATACAATATATCAATCGGGACTACTTAAAAACTATTTAAATGTTAATGCCTAAGGTATCAATATTTTATTAACAAAAAGCGAAAGCGTAATGATTTCTGAAAAAGGATGGCGCAGCCGCGCCTACGTTTATTTTTCAACTCTCAGATGTGTTGAAGTGGGCGTTAGACGAAAAAGTTTGGGAACCTATGTTCTATTGCCTATTCTCAGACCTGCTAAATGTTTTTGTATCACAGAAAGTTCCATGAACATCGGTCGAGCTGTTTTGGAGGAGTTCGCCGATTTTCCTATATGTATAAAGCAGAGGTAAAAACATTTTTTTGTAAACATTGCAGGTTGATTGTTTCAGTGAGACATGATAGAATTTAAATAATTATATTTATTTTATTTATTAACAATCATCTTGTGGTATACAAGATGATATGTCTGATGTGTGTGTATGATGATATGGTCTTATATACCACAAGATGATTGTTCCTGCTAATTAATAAATTATATTCTATTCTATTATATAAACTAGTGTAATATATTACTGTTTGTTACCTAGTTTATTTTACACTATTTTGTCAGTCTTTTCTAGCCTCCTACGATACGGAAGAAAACACAACGCTATGGTGATATTTTCGTGATTCACACGACTCTGTTAAGTGTTACGTAAAATTAGTGAGACGGCAAATAATTCGCTGCGCGGCGAACAATTGTTTCGCATTCGTTTGACGGCACGTGATGGAAATTGAACTCAATCACAGCTCATTCCCGTATTACATTTTCTGCCTCTTTTTCAGGGCTCTGTGCCTCGAAAGAAACGGAACGTGTTTAAGTAGCCGGTGCAGGCCCATGGTGTTTGTAGGAGAAAGGAGGGCAGCGCATCTGTATAGCCTCTATGCGGATGTCTTTGGGCGTCCGTAGTCATGAAAACGGCTTCAACTGCTCGTTTGCCCCCTATACCATTAAAAAAATCTTATGTTCCACTCACTTACAGTCTTCAGTCTGCTGTCCGTCTTGTGCTCTCTCCTTGCGACTTTGATAGTCGTAGGGATAGACCATAGGGCGAACCATTTAATTTACATTCTTCTAGAATTTGGCGTTAAGTAAAATAGTATAATAGCTGAACCAGGAACACCATTAAAAACTTACTTGTTTTGATTTCATACAAAACTGTCAATTTATATGATTTTAATGCTTATACCTCTTATGTAAAGTTAATGTGTGTTTGTGTATGTTGATCGATAGTTCTTATATGTGTAGACTACCACCCTTCACCCGCATAATTTTCGATCCCGTGGAAAATAAAAAATCATCCCATGGCATCCCATAGGAACATTAAATCGGGATAAAAACTATCTTATGTTAATCCAAGTTACCCTCTATGTGTTTGCCAAAATTCATGAAAATCGGTTTAGCGTGAAGGAGTAACAAACAAACATACAAACTTTCGCATTAATATTATTAGCAGGATTGAGTAGGGAATAACGTATAGCTGTGTGTGTGATATAGTTTCTAAATAAAATTTTTCTATTTCTACCAGTACGAAACTCGAGCGAGTCCGACTCGCACTTAGCCGATTACTAATTGATACATTTAATTGTCATAGACAACATTGTGAAGAATGAAGGAACAGCCGTCACACAGAATGAACCCGGTTTGCGGTAGAGGCGCAAGTGTACGCGCATCAAATATGTAACGGAAACGATAATTTACATACATATCACACAGCGCCGCATAAGAAATGTGAAAGCTTGTCTGTTTGTCTGCTACTCGACCGTGCGAACATTGTAACTAGTCACGCTGAAATTGAGTTAAAATCAGTTACTGACGCGGAGAGAATAAGGTAGTCAAAATGCCTCGAAGGATTAAAATGAGAGGGAATTAGTAACATGTGCCACGCTGCATGCATGCACGGCAGCCGCATCGAGGAGAATTGATAGCCACTAGGGAGGAGGGCAGAGGGCAACGCACCTGTCTAAACTCTACCCGGATGTCTGTAGTCGTGAAAACAGCTCCGACTCGATTGCCCCCTTATACTATAATAAAGGAATATAAATGCACTGTTGTGAACTTTATGTCGCGTCCCGTGGTGATTTCTTAAAGTAACAAGCACGTTTCAGGAGCAACAGCAACCACTGTCACGGATGGACGGTGATGACAGATGTCCTGACGTCACAACTTATTAAAAGTACTTTTATTATTATGCAGTTGTTCCAGTTAAAGCAAAAGGTACTTATTGTATCTTGCAACCTTGAGGTGTTACAGGTTACTATTAGTTTAGTTGCTGCAAAGACCTGCGTAGACAAGGGATTTTTGTCCGCGGACTTTTTTGTCGCTCTCGTATCGAGTAACGCAAACTAGGGATTAAAAGTACGCGGTATTTCGCAAACATTTTTGTCCGCGGACAAAAGTCCCTCATCTGCGCAGGCCTTTCAGCTTCTGAAAGGTCAGGTATGTAAAATACTTAAATACAAATAAATAAAAAATACAAATACAAGTGTCTATGTACGTTTGTTATCACGCAAAAACTACTGATCTCATTTGGATGAAATTTATCTAAGCGTAATATGAAAATTATCTTTTGTGTCTAAAACTGATTTATGTATCTTATTAGCTATACCCTGCATGCGCTGCTACAAGTGGCGTCATCTGTCCAAAATTGCTTGTACCAACTCAGAAACCTTGGTAGGCTCATGCACAACAACTTTGCCAAAGATCATTTGTATAGTTTACGATTCTATAAAGAACATACAGACAAACATACATTTTTATATATTAAAATGATTATGTAGCCAATGTCACTTCCTATTAATACGTTTACCTTGGAGTAATTATACGTTAACTCCCTTATTCATAAACGTTATTTAATTTTTAAGTATCACATTTAAGAAAATTATTATTCTTAAAGGCTATTTAGAGTTAAATACATTATTTATATAGTTGTCAATTTAAACAGCCTCACACTCTTGTTTAAAATCTTAAGTAAGAAAATGGCGGAGGCAATGAACAGCTGATGTTGACAATTTGCATTTGACAGTTTGTGACGGATGGATGACGGATGCGCGCGCCTGCTCTATATTAGAAGTATGAAGGGTAGAGGTTAGGAGAATCGTTTCATGGTAGAAAATAGGAAAAAGTGTCCAGATGTATGGAGATTGTATTTCATGTACACAGACGATTCTCCTTTACCTCTACCCTCCATAATTAGAAGTTACGTCAGATTTACTAAAAAGTTGCAAGTGACAAAAAAGTTAACTCATGTTGTCTATGAAATTTTTCAGTATCGTTTATAAATATTTTTTTTTTAAATATTACTTAAGGCTTAAGTAGTTGATTAGCTATGTATTATTTAGGATGTTATATAACTTGGTTTTAAGAATACGTTACTGTTAGGAATACGTAATACGTAGACTATAAAAAAATCTCCTTTCAAACGCATTCGAGAAAAAAATTTAAGCGTACAAAGTTGCGGGTAAAGACAGTGGCAGACTATAAAACTGGCTGTTCTATATGAGGCATCTCATACTTTTTTAAGACCTCACTTTTTTATTCAAGGAGAACTATAAAATTCTACGAGCGCTTCTGTTATTCTACCGAGACAGATCGCTGGTTAGAAACTCGGTATCAATATTATGTTGACATTATTTGTTAACGATACACAGAATCGCTGAGGTGACTATGGGTGGATATTTTATAGAGCATTAGGCCAGCCGCAAGTCTTCTTAACGATAAAAACTAAACTAAACTATATAGAGATCAAATGACAGCTCTAACAAATTTTCCATATGCGATCTAAGCCAACAAATCTAACGTAATTAAACATCACCTAATTAATGTATTTAGTTACATATTATGCTAAAAATTAAAGTAGATAATAAATAGATCGTTTGCTATAGTGGTTAGCCTAAAATACTTTATGTCAAGTGGACGCTGACGGTAGATAGATCATGATGAATTATACTTCTCTTTGTTACACTTGTATTTTCTTGTATTCGTAGTTAAAACTTGACCAATAATTTTGGGCAAAACATTTCAGGAATGAAATTAAAAAGTGAGCGAGTGAAATTAAAAACATAAAGGGGGATATATACAACGTTCTTTGCTTACAACACCCGCAACGGTCCGCAGTGGACATGCGTAGTGGACTTACACGTCCCCCCTCGGGCCTTGTGAGAGGACCCTCTAAAAGGCCAAAAAATGATTAAGACCGACCGGTCAAGTGGACTGATAATGATGGAGTTATAAAATTGATAGTAAGAGGTAAAGCCACGCCACGCATGTTTCAATGCAGCCTAATTGAGCCAGCACGACCGGGGAGGTACCTCTCGCTTCCAAGATACCGGCGTAAAGTGACAGCTGTCGCGTTTCGTGCGGTGTGCAAGTAGCATGCAGGCGGGAGGCAGATGGAAGGCAAAGCATCTGTATAGTCTCTGTACGGATGTCTATGGGCGTCGGTAGTCATGAAAATGGCTCCGATTGCTCGTTTACCCCCTAAAGCTAATAAAAACCAAGTGACCTGGTAATTATGGAGTTATAATGATCTGATGTACCTCAGAGACCTTGACACGGTAACAAACTCGTATAAAGTTTAACTTCGTTTTTTGTCGGAATTACAGAATTATCAAACTTCAACTTCAACTTGGAGGTTAAGTGAAATAACCCTAGTCTGTTACAAAATCTGTTGTAAAAAGACATTCATATTTTACAGTGCTACTTAGTTTGTTCTGTTGTACCTATTTACGATGTGTTTGTAAAGGTTTTTGGGCTAAATTTACGCGTAAAGGTTGAGAAATTATTATGTCTCGTATGGCATGTATGATAAAAATGAGGAGTTAAATTGTGTGAAACAGTAAATAGTCGAGTGTAACGCAATAGCGATACAACGTTCGCGTCAGGTCAGAATCATGGTCATTTTTAAGGAGTCGCAGAGGCATGTCGGTGCTTACACACATTTATTTTATTTACAAAAAAGGCTTTTATGTAGACTTTGTTTTATGTCATCACATCAAGGTTTGATAACATCCGAGGCTTGAAAATATAAGAACTTAAAATATACAAGATAGCCGAGATAACTTTATACTGCCCTCTTAATTCAAAACACATTCAAAATTCTTTATAAGATTGCCTTGATAAGAAATTTGTTTTAAAATTTTCAGTCATTTTACTAGCGAAGCGTTTATTTTCATTATCTACCTCTATCTCGCTCTATATTATTATCTATATTGTATACTATTTACAGTGTCTGTTATAAACTCTTGAATTTAAACCTCAATTTCATCCCCTTAGGGTTGAAATTCTCGCAATGCTCCAGTCGTGATGAACTGCCGTCCCATCGGAATAGGGGAATGGTGGAATAGAAAATGTGGACACAAGGTCTGTGCACACTTGAGTACTATGAATGCTGCTGTGTTTCATCAGGATGGCCCCAGAGAGAGTAATTAAATAAGAACAACGCATTGTACGGATACGTACCATAGATATATCCTTACTAATAATATAAATGTGAATGTTAGTCTGTTACGCTTTCACGCTAGTACTATTCAGCCGATCGTCATAAAAATTTGTACACATATTCTTAGTGGTATTAGAAAGGACACGTAATACTTTTATTAAAAGTAATTACGGTGGGTCAAAAATAGAGCATGAACGTGAAGCCGCAGGTAAAAGCTAGTAGTCACTTTATAAAGTAATGCAAAATAGTTATGCAAAAAGAATCACTGGCGGACCCAAAATGTCATAGCATTTTTATCTATAAAATAAAGTCGCTTAAAGAGGGTAAACCCGTTGAAATAATAATTTACGAGATGCCATAAAATTTTTGGCTTCAATGGACGTACCAGTAGTTGGCGCTCTGTCAAATAGTTCGTAGACCACCACGACATGTTACTTGACCTATAAGAACCATTTAATAACACGAACAATGTTCTGTATTTCATTTACGTTGTCTCTATTTATTGCCAGCCAACTTTTTATGTCTAGAAAATTGATTTCATGTTGTCTGAGAGTCTTCGTAAAGAATAATATTGAATACATACTTACATAAGACCTCTTTGATCCTAACCGTCTCTACATTACTTAGTTTCGATATATTTTTAATAATTATTATATTTTGGGAAAGAAAAACTTAATCGCATTGTTGGCGTTTCAAAACCTAATATAAAAATGAAATATTGTTTAATAGAAATAAAATAACTTAATAAATTTTTTTTTAATATGATTTAATTTATAAACTTTTTGTGCAATAGCGAATAAAAACATGCCTCCTATCTGGTCTCTTGTACATATAACTCATATGTATAGAGCCGATAATGAAAGGCAAGATCATAATCAAGATCTGTGCTGAGATTAATCAATCTAATGTCCGCTAAAATACTCTATGGTCGGAGCGTTTCTATATTGCGAATAGAAAACTGGTAATTTCATTATGCAACGCAACTTTCAACTTAAAATCAATGTACTTTGTACATTTTCTGTATGATACTTTTATGAGCAAACTGTAGTTATACGTTTTTATAGTTTTGAGTACTAACGAGCATAAACGTGTATAGACCTCCATGTAGCAATACCAGTATATCATCATACCAGTATGTCAGCTCTACCAGGGGATTTCCAAGTTGCTCTGTTTTCCACGTTGTCAGTCCAATGTCGAGTAGGGCTGTCTGGTCAAAATAAGCTTGTAGAGACATGAATATTGTTAACATCATGGACATATGAGTAACGCTGTACACATAGTATGTTACAACAATTTAAAGAATATTTCAGCCTTCAAGGTTGTCAGGTAATTTAAAATAATTATATTTCCGGTTCACTATCGTGAATACTTCTGTATTTTAGATGCCATTCTGTACTCTGTGTAAGTAACATAAAAATAATTATTGTCAATTGAAATACAATATACATAGCACATAAACAAAATATCTTAATCTAACGTGTCATCTAATGCAGATAAATTTAGGTAGCACCATTAAGCAATTTTGTTGTTTTGTAAAAACGTAATTATGAATGACTGACTGCGATTTGTGTAGTTTTATTTTCTAAATAAAAGCTTGGAAAAATACCAGCACAATAAGATAATATAAAACAGTGAATTACAGTTTAATAATTGCAGTGAATTTAAAACAGCAATTACTAGTGTGCGAGAGAAATACTGCAAATTACTGCTAGGGAAGAAAATTTTATGCGCATGTGGTCTTTTAAAAGGCGTCTAGTTCGGAAGGTTTTTAATGAATCGCTTGATTATATTTGATGGCTGTCTGAGGCAGTAACTGTAGATAGATCTTAGGTTCGAATCCCGCCTGAATCTTATAATAAAATAAACAAAATTTGTTATTAATTTTCCCTTGTCTGCTATATGTAACAAAGTTTTTGCATGTTACCACAATAGCCTGATTTATAAAATTGTTTATACCTGTTTCGAGAAACATATGAACGTCGATTTAAAAAATTAGAATCATAACAAGTAACATAACTATCAAAACAAACTGATAACCCACCAAAAAATTAAAAAATCATCCCAGCAAACACAAGTGACATTGATGGATCAAGACATTTTTTATTGCTGACATCATCTATAAATAACAAGTGGTGCGCTCTAATCCGGCTAGCACTTACATAAGTTCTGCTCATTATTCATGATCACACATCCATATCCATACATCTATTTACCCAGCAGTCGCATGACAAACAGTCCAATCACGATTGTGTGTAAAATAAACAGAATAACTCACAATTGTGTACAGCTCTCGGTATACACGCATTACTCGTTCGAAAACCATTTTACAACATTGCATCGTGATCAGTGATCACAGGATGTTTTGAAGAAATAAGTATAAATAAATAGACAAATACTATTGGCATTTGTTGGGGATCTTTGTGCGAAAATTACAGTTTTCTGGTCATTATTATTGGATATCTCTTGGATATGTTTGGTATTTTATTACAGCTAGAAAACATTTTTGACCGTTAGCCTAGCTTTGAGTTGAAATGAATCTTTCATAATATACAATGTAGATGGATTTATTTAGTAATCATCATCAGCGTATCTAATATCTATCTTAGCTCTACCAATTGCGTGGGGTCACTTATCCATAATCCATTCACAAAGGCAGATCCATTCCTCATGGTTGGTTGACCATAAATGGGCCCAAATATTGGTAACAAAATATTTAATCAAATCTGTCAATGAATAGTCCTACCTGTGCTCTGTTGATGACATCATGAGGGCCTCGCCAGGAAACCGCTGCCGGTGATTTTCTCTTAGCTAACTCCAGTGTCGCCTCACTGGGACATCGTTCAAACATAAGCACTCTTTCGGCGACCGATCCTCGCGTCAGGAAGGGTCGCACCGGCGTGGCTCCCGAGGAGGACGCCGTTTCACCGGCGCCGGCGCTGGACGCCCGCCTCGCCCGAGCCTCGAACTTGGACCTCGCCTCGGTGACATGGGAACCAAACGACGATCGCCTCTCGCCGCTTGCGCCGGTCGCCGGCTTCCTAGCTCCAGTGTCCAGTCTGTCTTGGTACCGGCTTTTGGCGTAATCAACTAAGGATATAGGAGGAACTACGTCTGGTCGCTCGGCCGGCCGCTCCGCTACCACACCGCCTGTTCTGAGAGCACGGAGAAGCCGCTCTTCCTCACGCGCTACCTCCAGCCTCATAGCGGCCGAGTCGAGGCGCCTGGCGTTCCCCCCAGTGCCGGTTCCGTTCCTTTCGGGCACTAGATCTGGAGGCAGCGACACTTCGACTACATCACTATCCGACTCGAGCCGGACATCCCGTCTCGCCTCTGATCTCAGCTCTCTCCGCGGCTCGACTCGCTCCCGTATTTCGGGACGGTCCCTACGAAACTCCGGCCGTTGTTTTATTTCTGGCTTCGGCTCTGGTTTAGGTTTAGTTCGTAAACTCTCAGTTAATTTGAGGCCGGGCGTGGGCCTGCATGACAAAATCTCCGTAGGTGCAAGGCCGCGCGCTTTCCACGTCTGGTATATCGCTTCTGCATGGTCCGAGATCTGTTTAGCAATGGCGGCGATGTCCTCTTCGCCCGTGTCGATCTCGCGGCGAGCCGTGGCCGCCATGGCTGGATCCGCGCAACTTCAGCGCTGTTTAGGGGGCGCGAACTCCATAAACACAGGATGGGATGGCGCACTGTATACACTTGTTTATCACAGACAAAACACTGGTACAGGTCGGGCGTTAGCACTGGGAACAGCTGTCGGAGCTGCGAGCGCGTGGGGAGTAAACAAAGGCGATCGCGAATCGCGAGTCGGCGCCGGGTCGCAGCGAGCGAGCGGATACAACGAGCCGTCGGCGGCAGCTCGCGCGGACTGCGGCACTCGCCGGGAGGACGCGCGGCGACCCCTCCCCCGTCGCTCCCTGTCCTCCTTGTTCATTCGTTTAGCACCTGATAAAATTACTACTGCACTACTACAAGTCTAGACGCACGAGCCATACAACATTACATTCTTACAGACATGTTAATTATGTATTCAAATAGACTTGGGTATTTTATGTTTTGCACGGTAAAAATCAGTATCGCGCTAAATATTTTTTTTATTATTTTTTTTTCTAATAGATGAGAAATCTAATATTTAGTATTTTAAAATATATTGTATCGATCAAATATAATTATGTATACATTTTAAAATACAATCATAGTTAATACATTCAGTACTTTATTTTTTAAAAAGCACGAATTTTTAACCAACTGCATGAAACGCGTCAGCATAGCCTTTACAGTGGCATCTAGTGATTGAGAGGTACCTCTGCAATCAGTGACGTCTCTATAACGCTTGAGACCCGTGGTTAAAGAAGAAGCTTGTTTTTTTAGTTGGGATTCTCCTCTGACCTCTGACCACCCTGCACTTACGCCAGTTTCCAATTGTACCTAGCTAGGTGCAATGCAGCAATCGCACTTCCTCTTATTAGTTAGATATAGGAAAACTCTTTATTTGAGATAGGTACTTAGCGAAAATTTCTTCTAGTTTAGCCCAAAATGCTGACAAGCTAAAAAATAATCCAATTCCTTAACTGCTTGGATTACCTGAGGGAAAAAAATATGGCGAAACAAAAATAACACAATCGTAAATTTCATACTCTACTGTCACGACCACTTTTATTATTTAATCGCCTACATACTTACTGGTGACAAATGCGGAACTAAAAAAAAAATGCATTCGAATTTTAAAATATGACGTCTTCGATTTTAATTTATTATCTGTGACTCGTGGCGTCTTGCATCTGTTGGCGGCACGAGCACAGCCGCGTCGCGCACGCGTCCACGAATAGCAAGAGTTGCGTGTGTTTTTAGTTTTTACTTTTTACACGCTCCCATTATCTTCGTCGTTCCTCATAGCTGCAACGTCATATTAGTCTCGTTTCTTAACACTTCCGACTCGTAACGGCTGCGTGAAATGTTTATTATAGTTAGAATACAGACGGTTATTACTCGGCAACCATGTTTTTTAGGTTTATGCCCGATATACATTATACATAGCTTGCTACTAAAAAATAAATAATTACTAATTCATTCTTCTTCTTAAGGGACCTAATGAAGAAGAATTAATTTTAGTACCTACTCATCAAAAATAAAGGGATGTGCTGAAACTAATTCATCTAACGATAGCCAATAGATACGTACGGACTATACGTTTATGAAAATACTCAGTGTAGGTATATAATAGAGTCTGCTAAGCTGGACGTTCCCCTCTGCCAAAGTACGTTGACCATATGGCCATACATGTTTAATAAAACTAGTTGACGTTTGACTGACCACCATATCGCTACCTATCGTGAATAAGTGCTCCCGAAAATTGATTAATTGTGCAGTTTCTTTTTGTATAAGGCGATCCGTTACTTCAATTCTTCGAGATAACGCTGTTCCGTATTATAAGTAAATAGATAGTAGATAGAGACAAATAGGACAAAAAATATTATATTTAAGTATACTAAATCCTAAAATAATCTATAGGCACTTTCATTATGTAATTATACGAGTATAATAATAATTAGGTACTCCTATTACTACTACTAATTACTACTATAATTACTCCAAGGGGTCAGATAAGTTTGTGGCACTATAAGTAGGAATATTACAATTAAAAAAAATAAAAATATTTTTTTTTTATTTTAACTTTTGACGACTACCTAGGTAGGTGTATTGTAGGCCAACGTGTTCCTTACCACCCCTACATTGGCCTACCGTAAACGTGCGAAACTCATACCTTAGCATACTCATAAGTCACATAAATATCATGAAATAGATAGGCCAAATTACGTTCTGACGACAACTTTCTACAAACAATTTTTGGCAACAGTTTTTGCCTTTTACAGCCACTTGAATTATCAAAAGGTCCATGTCAGGCTCAACAGGATATGATCATAAAATCTTTTCATCTTATCTGGTTAGTAAAGGTCTCTTTTTTTATTGTCTGAAAGTTATAAAACTTGCCTTTTATAATAGTAACGGCGATACGGATATGATATGATTTTTAGGGTTCCGTACCTAAAAGGTGAAAACGGAACCCTGTTACTGTGCTACATAGCTAGAAAGCTAAAATTTTCACAAATTATATATTTCCGTTGCCGCTATAACAACAAATATGTACTAAAAATAATAAAAAAATGAAATGGTCTCCATACAACAAATGTGTTTTTAAGCAATTTTTTACCTTTTTTAATTGATAGTAATGATGGTATGGAACCTTTCGTGAGCGAGTCCGACTCGCACTTGGCCGGTTTTAAATACCCATCCGTTTTCAGCCTTGAAAAGGAAAAAGAGCATTTATGTTTTAGTAGTTCTACTCAGAATTTTCTGAAAACAGACTAAAAAGCATAGACGCATGCCGGGAACAGCAATTTCTGTGAAAAATAATAGAGCAAGGAGGAGGAAGGATAACAACGCATCTGTATAACGTCTATGCCGTAGACAGAGAATTCTGTCTACGGTCTATGCGGATGTCTATGGCCGTCGGTACTCAAAATTGGCTCTGAAAGTTCGTTTTCCTCATATACTTCAAATGTCTCCCAGGTCGTGCCGACCCAATTCGGCTCCTCCTCTCGCTTACACGAGACCGGCGTAAAGTGACAGCTGTGCTGTCGCGTTTCGTGCGGTGTGTAAGTAGCCGCCGGAGGACCATGGAGTTGGGAGGAGGAAAGAGGGCAGCGTATCTATATGTTCACGGTGTATCACCGGTGTTAAGAAGGATCCCGGTCGTTTCAGGCTAATTCGGACACAATGGACCTACTGTTGGTTGCGCGCTGCTCCATATTTGTCCTAAAAATGCAATAAAACCTAGCAATATGGATATGATGCACCTCCTTACAACCACGCATCCACCTTTCACGACACGGTTGCCTGGAGGATATCGCTACTAGCGATCCCGTGAAGATCGAAACTAGCTCTAAGTGAAACTTGTTTTGTAAAAAGTAAATATCATATGACTAATGACAGGTTATGTCATCGTAACTAAGGTATAAAAAATAAACAAATAAATAAAATTTTCAACACTTGCAAAAGACTATATTAAATATCATAGATTTAGAATGTGTGAGAACAATTCTAAATCTATGTTAAATATAACTTCATAAATAATTACGATTACGTGCGTCTTATATATCAATGTGTCAAATGTATGGAAGTGTGTGTAAAGTTGTATTTATTAAATTAAAGTACTTAACAATCATTATTATTAAAAAATATTAGCGTTCTGTACTTCTCTTACACGTTAACTGTAAGTGTGCCCAATTTCATACTCCTCCTCCGCGCAATTTTCGTAAAAATGTTCCTGAAGTTTTTGCTCCACGTATTAATATATAGATAAGGCCGCCTATTGTACATTTATCTTACTATACATGACATAATAATTATCATTATTATATTTAGCTCTTTATCAGGTGTCCCATTGGCCAGTGTTGGGCAAAACCCTCCCACCATTTTTTCTAATTTTCTCTTTCCAAAACTTCGTAGCGCCAACTACGATGGTAATAATTTTGGTGTGCAATAAACACATATTTATTATTAATTTTGAATAAAGGCATTGGATAATTAGCGATTCCTATTTCTTTCAACATGGATCATCCATGGTAGGAATTGATGTTCTTTATTGAGGATTTCTGGGGTAGAATGTGTGAAGCGAGGTGATTTCAATAAAAAACATCCAAATTACAACAGGGGAGATGTCTGGATGCTTCTGTCTGCTAGAGCTAGAGCCCAGTTATAGACATAATGAAATCAAAAACCAAATATAATAACCTCAAGACAGCAAGATATAATAAGCAGTTTTTGCGTTAATCGGAACAACTAAATAGCTATAAATGTTCGGGTACTTGTAATACCTGTAACAACAGGATGTCTGTCATCGCAGCCCGCCTGTGCCCAAGGTGCCTCTAAAGCTTTTCAAGTATCGGGGTTCCGAAATCTATATATATAAAACTCAAACGTGACATAGCCATCTATCAACGCACAGCCCAAACCACTGGACGGATCAAGCTGAAATTTGACATCCAGGTAGATGTTACGACGTAGGCATCAGCTAAGGGTTTTTAGAAATTCAACCGCTAAGGGGGTGAAATAGGGCGTTGAAGTTTATATGGATTTCATAGGAATTAAACGCGGGTGAAACCGCGGGCACAGCTAGTAATTAAATAAACCTCGATAAAATCCATTAAAGTAGATAATTTTATTGTAATTCTACTCACTAACATGATATTCACTCATAATGCGAAAAGTACACGTAAATACTTAGTTATGTTACAAACACATGCCAAGTGGAAGTAGAACAAGTCTGACAGATCAGAGTTGACAGCTGATGCCTAAGTTATCATGCATGCATCTTTACTGGTAATCCGAAGCTCTCTACCTACAGTGATATATGCTTGTAGCTTGCCACTAAGTCATGGTTTTAATGTCAAACATCCCTCTCTCTTGTCATCTATCATCTATGGTATCAATATTCAGTGTACGGTCTATGACTAAACGTAGACAACACTTACACCAAACAAGTTACAGTTACCAGTTCGTTCTTCCTCGACTCTGAAGGAAACATCGATACAATTAATATTCCACTTATCTCGTACATCTGTATCATTTAACCTAATTTATTGCCCATTTATCCGGCCGTGTCTAAATTAGTTGACCCTAATTCCACAATTAGATTACACTGTAATATGATGCACGTAAGACGCTCATTGTACCTCATAGACGTAATGTTTAGGTATCGCATGAACTGTTGCGTAAAATAGTTCTTTTGTATATTTTATTTATCTAGAACACCAGCATGAATACATTCGTCAAATAATATGATTGGAAAATAAGTACAATTTCGTTGACAGAGAAATGGTATCTGTCTACGTCGTAGCCAGAGATACTTTTCCTCTGTCTACGGTCTACGTACAATTTCGTCTGTCTACGTCGTAGACAGAGAATACTGTCTACGGTCTACGTACAATTTCCACTTTTATATGTGACACACGTGATGAAAGTGCCACATTAATATAATATGTAGATATGTATTTTTTTGGATACAGCCAAACATCGTAGCACGAGATTTTATTTAATAAAAATAAAAGTCCTTTCCCATTAAAAACAAGTAAACTTATAAAATTAACTAGTTTTGTTTTTAATTCCACTGTAAATGTTTTCTGGCATGAAACTTATAATCTCAGAGCCATTAATTCACAAAGTTTTAAATGCCCACAGTCGAGCTGGCCTTTATTACGCTCATAAAACTTGGTCAATTATGAATTCGGTCTTTCAGCCTTCAACATATAGTTCTGGGAGTTTCTGAACGCAACTTTCATAAACTGGTTTTGAGGGAAAGAAATAGGAATATCGCTAATAGTTTTTCTATGCAATTATCCAAAA
>LUGF01044781.1:11468-22982 GCA_001625245.1 Calycopis cecrops
CACACCACTTATCTAATGGCCACGCGAGGAATAGAGCCAAGCTTTTCCCTTTGTATACTACATATAACAATATGCTATATTATTATAAAGGGAAACAATTTAAGCATATTGTGATCTGATTATGTTTGTTTTTTTAGGACCCAGCAAAAACTTAGATTGTCTACTAACGTTAATAGACTGAAGGACTAAAGAAGAAGAAATAGACTGAGACAGGCTGAAAATAATTGAATAGGTAGGTCTATTATGTCCAAGCTTAAAAACAGCCTGCTGAGCAGAACATTTGACTAGTATCTACAAGATTTTATACTAAAAATCTATAGTAACTTGAGTGGTTGTTTTCTTTTCAATGGAACATAGCTAAAACTGCTTCCGAAACCAGTCACCAAATGGCTGTAATTACTAATCGGAGTCATTTGATCACCACTATCGCCCAATAATATCCACGTATTGGACATGAATTGCCTCCCTTCACTCCTCGCCAATATTCCATGAGCTATTTATAATTGTATATTTCATAAACGGATAGCATATCAACCAATTTTATGGCGATACTAGCTTCCGCCTGCAGCTTCGCCCGCGTGCATTTCAGATTCCAAATATTGAGTTATTATACATACAAACCACTCTATCTATTAAAAAAACCCATCAAAATCCGTTTCGTAATTTAAAAGATATAAGAATACATACACACAGAGAGCGGAAGGCGACTTTGTTTTATACTATGTAGTGAAGATGAGGATAAACATCAAATCGGATATATTTGTTGACTACAGAAGCTTATCAACACGCGTTGTTCTCCTTTATCTTATCTACGGCTACGCCCAACCGCACATATGCGATGTAGTGATTAGGTGAGTGAGTGGTACGTCCCTGTACGTGCTGACCTAATTCGCTTGCAACGTAGCTTGGCACTACCTCATACTTAAACCTATGTAGAACTACAAACTATAAATGAGTTTGAAACCAGTGTCGGGATTTGAACGGGTCGCTAATTTCAATTCAGACCGAAATGGGTACACTAATTAAAATGTATTGAATAGAAAACTATTTGCTGCAATTAAGTTTATCAGTAAATTTGAATAGACGAAAGTTATTTTAGATTTTGAGAGTCCTTTCAATGTAGATGCGCCTTTGATATATGTAGATTATAAACGTCTGAATTATTGCGAAGTAGGGATTACTGAGTTATAATCCAAATCTAAAACGCACTGTCACGTGTCCTGAGTGAGATGCGATAGGTGTATGTCAGTAATGGGGTGCCATGGCAACTGTTCAGTCCCTCCTAAGGGAGCGGACTTCTCCAAAAAGGGGGCTTATTGTCTAGTATCAGCTCTATCAGCCATAGATTGTGACTTCGAGGGAACGTGGAGATGGCGTACTACGCCTTGCAACTATCATATATACTTGGCCATACACTTACATACACTAATAAAACAGTGCACACAGCAGCCAGCAGGTACACATTTTAGCTGCTTAGGTACGTATATTGAAGAACAAAGTTTCAGAACGTAAACCTCAATCGGATATTAAGTAAATAAATAAATAAATAAAAAAATGTTTATTCATGGAGAAACACTGCATGAACACACAAAAAAAGAAACAAAAGAAAGTTAGTGACATAAATTACAGTAAAAAAATAATAATTAACAAATATGCTTTAAGAAAACAAGTTTACAAACTATCTATTAAAATATCTACAAAAGTCAAAAAGAAAAAATAAAAATATTGTGATGGTAAGACGTACACAAGAGACAACACTTATAGAGGCAGCAGCGCATCCCACAAAAAGGTAAATCCTCGGCTTCTGTTAGGATTGAGACCCTAACGCCGATTTTCAGGACCACCATAACATTTTTCTTTATTCTGACGGTAGCAGACTGAATTAAAAATAGAAAATAAGTACATTAAAATGTAAATAATCTAAATGTGCATGTATGTTTGTGTGTGTTTATGTATATGTATGTATGTATGTGTTTGTATGTATGGAGTATATAGCATGTCGCAGGAGCTGGCCTTTATCACATTATATTCATATTTATACCACATTCGTGTTTATAATATTATAATATTTGTTTTTGAGCCACTAAGATGTGTAGTTTATATAGGCGCTTAAAAGTATTTCTCACTTTACTAACTTACTTAGTATATAACTAAGTAAGTTAGTAAAGTGTAAGAGCCACAGCCCACACGCGACTTTTAGACGCGGCGGCGGCGACTTTGCGACTGTCGCGATGACGTCGCAGAATTTAGCGACCGGTCGCAGAAAGTCGCTGCGATAATCATGCGACACTTGCGACTGCATTTAGACGTTAATTGACATTAATGGGCTATTTTCCAAGTGTTCGAAAACTACTCCAGAATGTTTATTAGTTATCAAGGAACTTATACAATTTATTGTTTTTAATTGGCGTCTTGGGATGTATTAGCTTTGTAGCGTTTAATATTTATTTAAAATTTTCAAATTAAAGATTCATAATTTATAAAACCCGCGAAAATGCTTCTCTATTACGACGGGACGTATTAGCTTTGAAGCGTTTCGAAAATCATTGCCAGTACTATTTAGTATTTCCCTAAGTCAACAAAAAAAGAGATTGCTGAGGTACTGTTATAGAAAGCTATCCCGTTGTTTCTGCCTATTCAAAAACATTTTTTTTAGATTATGTCGGAATAAATAAGAGATTATTTTCTGCTTTCGCTTTAATTACATTTTTAAACTATGCAATCCCTAATTTACGTCAGAGGATTACGTATTAAAGCCTTAATCCTTGCTAATAAGTTAAGCACTAAATCATATTCAATCGAAAAGTATTATAAAAATACAGTACGAGGAAGGTTCATAAAATATTTACAGGATATAGTCAGATAAGTATTAACAAACTTTATGTTAACTAGAAGAATCTTTGGCTAACAGCTTAATTTCATTATTTTTAGCATACTAAAAAAGACTTTGTAGTCCGCTCAGATTTACATAGCATTTGACGAGTTCATTAATTAGTTAAGTAGTTATTATGTTATATGATAATAATAGTAATGATATGATAACAATATAATTTTCTGTAACTAAAAAATATAATTCAAAACATTACAATGGAATTAATTAAAATTTCACATTTGAGCTAGCTCTAAATTATCTGTTGCAGTTTGTTAAAGTTGCATAGAATTTATGCACCAAATGTGCGCTTGTCCTTTATCCTTGAGTACACAGTTAATACACCACATGTAGATGGCATAATAACAGTCGTGGACGACATTTGCCTGCAACAGCTAATCTCTATAAAACTAGCTGAGCTGTGTGCTTAACTAGGTCTTAGCATACAAATATATGTTCTGCTATAATAGACAAACGAGAGATCACTTCTTACAATAAGTGATAAAACCGAGTTACAGAAAATATTCCCAAATATGTAGTACCGATTATATTTAAAGGCCCGTTTACATTTTGATATTATATTGCGAGGGCAGGTGTTTAGAGTTTTTACAACTGCAAGTGATTAGTACAAGTTGTGTTCAATACTATTTAGTTGTTGCGTTTAGTTCGAGTGATTAGTACGAAATATTTAAAGTCATGAGACAGGCGAGTGACGGGTGAGGGAAAGAGCGCGCGCGGGACGAGTCTACTCGGAAAAAAATAAAACAAGCTTCAAATACTGTCATCTAAACAGGTAACTAATCACTTGCACTAAGCAGTTGTTGTCCACACTTTTCTACTAAGCACTTGTACTAAACACGCACTAATCAAAGTGTGAACTAACTACCCATAATAAGTAGTGTAAACAATTTTTTTCAATATTGTTAATATTTTCCATTTGTGTAAATATTGAATATATTTTAAAATAATTTTACTTTTATTTAGTGTATAAAAATACGGGATGAACATTTAAATGAATCTTTATTTTCTTAGCCGTCCTATACTTGACGGGAAAGAAAAATAATCGTGATTTGGGATTGCTTTAGATGTTGACGCCAGTGTGTGTAAATACATACACACACATTCATCGTCCTCCAGTTTATTCAGTCTAAAAATATTATTGTTTGTCAACGTATAAATTACACAAACCTCTATGTTCAATCGTAGGAAATTTAAAATTATATTAAGAAAAGTATAGGAAAATATGTTAAGTCAATATTTTTCTTGTCAATAATTTTCACTAAAAAAGAAATGTCAAAACAAATACTGGGTTAATATTATTAGAAATTTTGGAATCCTTATAAAAAAGTATGTTTTAGGAATAACAATACTAAAATCTTATAGTAAATATTAAACATCAATGCAAGCAAATGTAAAGGAAATGAAGAATAAATAACATTAAAGGCAAAAATGAGTTTTTCTTAAAAGCTACGACAAAATACGCCCGAACTCCTACATTAGACACCAACTTCATTCATTTTTTACTTCTTAAATACTGTGTAGAAAAACATTCGAAGTGTTTTTTGAGAGGAACTGTCAAACATGAATCCATAAGGTGCTCATTATATTTTAATCCTTTTGTGTTTTATAGAACCTGAATTCGAGCAAAATGTAATATTCAATTTTTTAACCGTTTTTAATCCTCTCTAATTTAATATAATCGTCTGACTATGAAACCGGCGTTTGAAGGAGACTTGAACGTAGCTATAGTTTAATCGGTAAGCTGGACGTTTTACAAACTAGTCAAATTTATATAAGCGTTAAGGTAGAAGATCCTTTGCTCTTTGCAGTAATTTTAGATAAACTTTAATGAATAAAATGTAGCTTCATGTAATTTTTACCTGTATTTTACTTGAATACACACTTTTTAATGTGTATTAATTCACCCAACACATACTAACATTGTTAAAAGTTCATTAAAAGCTTCTTACTTGGCTTACATATTTCTTTAATAATTTCGGAAAAGCTAAAACGACCATGAAAATGATTTCACTAACTGAAAGCAACGCTGGCTAACCAGACAAAATAAGTAGTACAAAATTGTAGGATATTATAATCTAGTCAGAGAAAAGCGGGCTTAACCGGCGCAACATAACAAAACTGTTGGCTATAAACAAATACTATGATGTAAATAATATATGTTAGAAAATTTTCAAACTTTGTTAGTTAAAAAAGCAGCGCTATAGTACCAGAAGCTATTATATTCCTACAAATATTTTTCGAAAATAATATAATATTTTTTATAAAATGTTTCATTCATCAAAGTAATATTATGTAAATGATTTCGCATCAAGATAATTTTATGAAGATAACATTTGTTTATTTAAATACGATATTAGATTAATATCTGGAGATACTTGCTGCTGTTGTGTATGTTTTACGTTTTAAGCTTGGATCACCACTATTTCAAAATTAATTCTTTTTTATTTTTTATAATTTAACTAAACAACATCAGGAGACCTTATTAATTTATACATGATTAAAAACATATATAATAAATTTCAAAAAATCATTATTTTTATAAGTGATCACTTTCTTTTTTTGTGGTATGTTCTATTACATACTCGTACACTGAATAAAGGTTAAAAGTACAATTACACAACCCTCGTTACCTTTACCCGAATATTAACATATTTTAAAACCTCTCGTTAAATATGCTAAAGCTGGCAAAGAAAACTGGATAACCTGTAGAGTGTCCAGCGAATTAAAGAAGCCGCTACTTTTAGAGGCTCTCTTGTGAAGATCAAAGCCAATTGTCGACTTATTGATCGCTGAATTTTGATGACATGCTTATATTTAATTCTGAAAAAAAATATTGCAATAAAATGTTTGTTATTAATATTTTATTAGCCAATGGTCCAATTGTTTATAACATTAGTTAGTGCGTGCGTAGTTATTGCATTGAATTAAAACGTTTGAATATACGGGTGAATATAATATTTTACAATATTTCTCTTGATGAATAAAATATTTTACCATCATAGATATGTAGGTACTTACTCAGTTTTTGCTAAACTAATTAGGTAATTGTTTTTCTTTGTCTCAAGAGGGCTTCAATGACGCATGAACTTTCTAGAATATACGAAATGAGGCCCGAGAACTGAATTATGCCTAAAAAGAAAACAATGAAACAAATTATATAAGTAACATTCTACTAAAGTTAAAATAATTGTGGTTCACGGCGAAATTTTATTTCAACAGCTTCATATGGCTTTACATGTTCACTCAGACTCAGACTTGGGGATTTAACTTCGCATTATTTCGTACTTCTCACTGTTATTGTTACTGTTTGCTTATGTTATTCTGTTTTTATTGCTTACTACTAGACTAATCTGATTGAGGTCTCGCTAGCTACTGTCATTTGATAGATTATTTTATCTTAGATTGCCAATTACAAACAGGTCTAATCCTAATTCAATAATATCTTTATAGTTCCTACATTACCTACGAGATAGATCTTCAAAACAAAAAGATGTAACATCTCTGTTTTTAAAGACATGGAGAATTGTATATCAGTTGCACAAATCTAACAATCGTAAATATCTAAATATCAAGAAATCAACTTTTATCAAATAATGTGTTATCTTATGAAGAATGAATATCCGGTAGTGCACCGCGGTACCGGTACGCTACCGGTGCGCTACCGATGCGCTACCGATGCGCTGAGCTACCGGTGCGCTACCAGTGCGGTGCCGGTGTTCTATCGATATAAAATAAATATATTTAATTAACAATTTTTTTATAAATTAATAAACGAAAACAATTTAATTAGTCCATAATAGGCACCTATCCCGTAATGGTCTTTATTTCAGTAGTCCAGCAGGAGGATAATATCCGTTGTGTACAAAGTATTAATCAGCATATTATAAATAAAATTTAATTGCATAAACATAAAACAACATTTTTTAACAAGTAAAAAATTATTATTTTATCTTATGTTACTAAAACTGTATTTAATATGTTGGATGATGATGACGATGATGTCTCATTGTGTGACGTTATTCCATTACGCTTAACTGACACTGTACCAATTTAATTAAAATATATTGTGTCAGTTTTTCTTATAGATTAGATATTTTTATTCGTAATATAAATAAATAACTAACAAAATAAGCACAAATACATATAATATTTTATGTTTTTTTATGGTATACGTAACGAGCAGTCAGACCCATTTTCATGACTACCGACGCCCACAAACATCCTCATAGAGGCTATACCTACAGATGCGCTGCCCTCTTTTCTCCTCCCACCTCCATGGGCCACCGGCTACTTACATACCGCACGAAATGTGACAGCACAGGTGTTACTTTACACCGGTCTCGTGTAAGCGAGAGGTACCTCCCCGACCGTGCCGGCCCAATTCGACTGCATGTAAGCATGCAGTGTGACACTACCTCTTACTTAAAAAAAAAAAAATATTTTATGTCATAATGAAAAACATAGTTTTCGATTTAAATGTAGAGTTTCAAATTGTTTTAAAAAATAATAAATAAAAATGTTCTTTCATACAAACGTAACACCACTTGAAATATTTATTCTTAGGGACGAAATATTCGAAAAATCTTTTTAGGAGATGCCTAGGAGATAAATATTATTTAAACATATACAAAATTTTATTTGGTGCAAGTTTCAGTCAGTGAGTTAGGTCCAGAACATTTATAGTTCATTTATAGTACATAAGTTATGTAAAGCTGAGGATTTTATTTGCATAAATTCATTCGATTTATCATTTCATTTATTTTGCAGTTTCTTATTGTGCCACTGTCAAGGGCCCAGTGAAACAGAAACCAGATAGAGCATATGTATAAAGAATAATAAAAGATACGTTTTTAATATTAAGAAAGTTCTCGTTTATTTCTCCTACAACTAACTCTCGACTTAGTTTCTTTGATGAATTGCATCGGCGGCGTAACTGTCTAATTGTTTCACCAAATAAAGTAATGACTATGTTATCACTCTTTATGTAAATGTGAGAGGGTAGCTGATGTTTCAAACTCAAGATCATATATATATTTTCTTCGTCAAAAATAAAGACACTAAGAAGAAGGATAAATACTGGGAAAAGAAGCGCCAGTTGGACTTGGACATTATGGGTTCCGACCAAACCTCACATTGGCAGATTATCTCCGTACGAGCAATGATATCTTATTTACGATGTGAAACTCATACCCTATATGTAGTTCTATTCAAGGTTAACCGCATCTGTACTTGATAATAATTACCAGATAATCGAATCACACGTTAATCATGCATGGTCGCCTCAATATAGAGATAATTTGGTAAAGGCATGTCACCGTACCCATCATAGGTTAAATGGAGTAAACTAACATTAAAAACAATAATGAATAAAATATTTTGTTCATAAATATGTAAATTATATTTCATTTGACACAAACATTTAGGCATTAGAATTATGAGCGAAATAAAAAAAAATAGGTAGCTTAATAATTTTGTTACGATAGAATATCTCGAGTTCAGAACATAGAAATAATTTATTATTTCAACTGCGAACCACGGACAAAAGCATTTCAAGATTTAATTATACAAATAAATTTACCATTCTGAAACTTTTTGCGATTGTATTTATTTTGACAGATTTCTTTTAATATCCCTAATTCTTGTTCAATTTGTATTTTGTTTCAACGATAGTGAGATTAAATATATACGAAAGTCTTTTATTAGTGATTTTTTTTAAACTTAAGAGAAAATCAAGGGAGAGTCCCTCAACGTGCTGCAGAGAAAACTAGGCTGGGTATTGCTCTGCGAAACTTGATCCGAAATTCAGTGATTCACTTGAGAACGAGACTAATATAGTCTAGAAAATCACCAAACTAAAATTGCTATAGGCAGGCTACATTCTCACAAAACTGACTAATAGAGGGGTCGAACCTTCTTCTGTGACGGCTTAGCGTCGGAGAAGTGGGTCGGTCTGCATCCCGGAGGACTAATGATTTAATCAAGGTCGAGTGTAGCCGTGAAATGCAAGTAACTTATCAACGTCGCCTGTGGCGGCAATCTATGTAGGATTTTCTGTTCAACAGTGGACCTTAGATGTCTCAGGGTGCTATTTAAATTAGCAAGCGCGAAAGGAAATCCTCTCGAAGAAGGGGTGGTTTGTAGTAGGGTTCCGCTATTGTCTCTCTGTCCGTCTACTCGTATTTCTGTCTGTCCATCTGTATGTCTGTCGTTCTGTCACCAGGATGTATCTCATGAACCGTGTTAGCTATTTGGTGCTCGTGTTACTTCGTCGTAATTTAAATATTCGATTTCTTATTTATCCCCATATGCTTTTAAAAAAGATTCTTAAAACATCTTGACGACGCTGGGACGGCTGTCGTCTCTAGAAGTGCGAAGATAACGCGATATGGGGTATTTGAGGAATTAGGAAAGCTTACTCACCTGATGTCCAAGCGAAGTGCCGCGTCTCTCGAACACGCCACACCACACAATAAGCTATTGTTTAATTTGAGCCGACAAAGCCATGCTAGTTTAAGTATAGGTTTAGCAGCATTAATAAATTAACTTGAGCACAATAAGCACTGGAAAACACTGATAAAAGCTGTCTGCGCAGAAGCATACATGCAGGGGTGCAAGCGAGCCAAAAACAGGGAACGGAATGGCCGCTCGCTGGCGACCCAGTGTTACGCTGGGTTCACACGGAAACGGGCACCGTGACGAAAATACGTCCCGAACCAAAAACAAGCCCATTACCATATAAGGCGATTGCAATGCGTCCGTCTCTCTCCCACTTGTTAATTAGATTCTTCGTCACGCTCTAGCGTGAACACATCTTATTTCACGTTTTAATGTTAAAATGAAATATGATCGAAAAAAACAGTAGCAGTCAACGCCTTCAGAGCATGTGAACGTGGTATATGAAACAAACTAAACAATAAGAATACCGCACTCGCTCGTAGGTAAATTGTTTTTCTTGTTATTTATGTTTGGCTGCTTGCTAATACGTGCGCTGTGTGTTAAGAGCACGGAAATTTCTCTACAAAGTTGACAGTCAATACAAACATCTGTGATTAGGGGATGGCGCTCCGTGTAACTTATCGCACATTATGTGGGAGCTTGTTAGTAGTATTCAATTAGGTGGTTTTCTTCTCATCGTCAGATTCAAGCTTTATTTAATTTTGGTGTTGAAAGTACGATGTTTCATAATATTATGTAGGTAAATAAAAAAAAAGTAAATTTATTAATCTATCCCTGCGTTTCAACTAGATGGCGGTGTCACAGGTGAAACTATTAAAAAAAAGTTTACGACAAGTATACGAAAATACTTTTTTCCAAGAAGTTACATCTCGCACGGCGTGAATGACCCCGGCCCGGCGGACTAAGGGCGGCCAGGCGCTCGAGCAGCTAAAGCGTGTACGAAGAGAGAAAAAATTTTAAAAATTTCTGTGGCTAAAATATTGCTCCGATTGATCTGATTTTTGCTGTGTCTGTGTTTGCTGCTAAATATTTGCTTCCTTAAACGCCTCTCGCTTTTATCTATCTTTTATATTAGCCCGCTATAACGTTATAGTGCCTACTACAACTGCAATACCTTCGAGGTAAGGTTTCTGGTTGACTCTAAATTAGTGGATCTTGGATTTTCTTCTTATTTGGATAGATACCGGGGCTTTTACACAATAATACGTGTGATGTGGTTATTTGTAATAATGTATAATACGCACTATACTTATGAGCAAAACGTGAAATTGTAAACTGACATCATACCTTCGAACCTAACCGGGCCGAGTTTGGGACTCGGACATCTCTATACAACAGCACAAATTTGCTAAACTAACCAATCAAGGATGGTTCATAATTTTACGGTTTGCTCAGAAGAAATTATAAACTAACGAAAAATAACACATTAAATTGTGAATGGTTTGCAATTTTTCGACAGCTTATAATCTCGCAGCTATTGTTTACAATTTGGGACGGGATACGGGATACGGGACATATACCTACACAACCATATCGTTAACGCCTTTAATGACTCCTAGCGCCATTTCTGGAGAAACGATGGTACTTACGTCATGTCATCATGCGGCGATATGTATCGTTATATTCGCGATACTTCTGACACTCTCGCAAATAATGCACAACTGATTGATCTTATTTCTCTTTGTTGTATAAAATTTCGCTTTTATCCAGTATTTACTAGTAACTTTTTATCAGCTTCATTACTATAGTCATTTTCGTACAATTACCATATCACATCACTAACGATATAACAAGAAATAGTCGCGTGCGGGAAAGTAGCTCACAAACTTTGTAATTACTTTTGTTTCTTATTTCACTACATTATGCTTCCCGAACATTGACATTTGTTTATTTCTCATTTGCAAAGGTTTGGGGTGAGAATTGGAAAATAAGCTGTTGCTCTCCACTAATCCAGATGTATCAGAATGTCCCCCTCGACGGATCTCCACCTTGTCGCGGTGAGGGGGCTTAGTAGCCGTGGTTTGAGCCTGCCTCCCACGGTGAACTAAGAGGGATCCCGGGTGCGGACGTGTCGGGTGGGCTATGCCCGGGCCCGCTCTGGATGCGTCCATTGGACGCTTGCCGTCCATGGGGTGGGGTCGCGGGAGGAGAGGTGTCTCGGTGTGTCG
>LUGF01044785.1:5770-18080 GCA_001625245.1 Calycopis cecrops
AAAAAAAAAAAAAAAAAAAAAGATTGGTATAACCCTACTATTTGAAATTTATGCCTGCAAAAGCAAGATGACATATATCAAGGATACTTTTTTATATGGTAGGATTATTGCAACTATAAAATTATTACTAAATTACGTACAAACTAAGCTGGATAATTATGGTAGAGTGATTTAATTTACACCCTCTCACTGACAATAATAAATAATGGCACTTTTTCACGGTCATATACAAAAACACAACTTGCTTATGAAAGGTTATATTTTCAATAGAATGTCGTTCTGTGCGATTTTGACACCCTAAAATACTGCAACTGACCATTTCGGAGTTTTGTATCACTACAATAAACACTTATAACACTTCACAATCGCGATTTAGGTACGATAATCGATTAGATACTAATTTCCGTAAAAGTACTTTAAGTGTGTCTGCCGGAGATGTGAACTTTGGTAGCCAGAAAAAAGTGATACGCCTGTAGAGACAAAAAAGAGACTTGCCCTCTCGCTTATTATCATAGCAAATCGCTGTAAGTCCATCTCGTTTTCGCAAGTAATAATAATTTATGTCTATTCTATATGATTCTCCTTCTACGATAATAGCGAATGATCATATCTAAAAAGCGCATAGACAAATAAATCTATTCTCTGTCTACGTACACTAGTGTAGCTATTTGACAGTTGACATATTCATTGTTTATTGAAAATTGAAATTTGCGATTAAATTCATAAATTGAGAATTAAATAATTAAATAAATTAATTAAATACCAATTCAAATTAAACAAAGTGTATTCATAACTCTGATATTGGCAAATCCGTCAAGGGAGCCATAACAAAAAAAGTTTCTGTTAGAGAATTAAATTCCTAATTCAATTCGTTAGATATCATTAAAAGCTATTTGTATTTATTTCTAGTCAAAACCTTAGATAGGCTACAAAGTAAAAGTTAAACAAGTAAATCCATCTAATAATTCAACTCATTTAGGTTATTAAAAATTCAAATTGTAAAGTAAACATTCCAAAATGAATATAAGCACTTGCATATTGTGTTTTTCTGTAAATGTTAAAACCTTTAATATTAAATATACACCTTTACAAGAAGTTTATGAAGAATTATCAGAATTATGGGTGAGATTTCTTTAAACATATTATATATAACATATTACACATCCTACTAATATTATAAATGCGAAAGTTTGAAAGGATTATGTGAATAGCCTGCAATCATATTTAGAAAGTAATTTTAACACGTTCACTGCGTAACAGGCCGATAAAGGCCTGCCGCAGTACTTCAGCTGGTGCGGACGAAGAAAACTATGTCCCGCTCGCTGGTGCGGAACAGTTATCTCAAGTATTTGTAAAAATTCGACTGAGACAAATATATATTTCAACTTGCGGTCATAATTGTAGGTGTTCTCCATCAAAACATAACGGCAGGCTTTTATCGACCTACCACGCACTGACGGTGAAAAACATCCGCTGAGTGCGGCAGTGGGCCTATTTCGGCCCACCCTCCCAACAGGCAGATAGCGACCCGATACCGCACAGAGCGCGCGCCCCGCCATTTAGTGTTGTGCTATCTACATAACCAATCTGACGTAGCATTCGATATAATAAACGATGGCAAGCAACAAAAGAAAAATACAAATTTTTTTCTAAGACTTTTGGAAAATCGCAAAAAATGTTTTTTTTATTTTAGCATCAATTTCTCATTTTGCGTATAAAAAAAAAATTTTTTGACGAATTCCAAAAAAAAAAGAAGTTGGACGTTGTATAAGGTCATTTTAAATTACTTGCAAATATTTTAAGGGTATGTATGCTCTACACATGAAACTGAACAACTTTTTCCAAGGAACATGGGTCAAATATGAAAATAAAATTGGGCCTCTCAAATTTAATTGCCGACCATGTGATGACTGTTTTAGTAGATAAAAATATTTTTCATATTTCGAACTATGTTTATTGGGGAAAGTTGTCCAGTTTAATGATTAGAGCACACCCTAAAAATATATTCATTTAATTTAAAATGACCTTATACAGCGTGTAACGGAAGAGGGCTATCAATCCTGAAGGCGGTGAATGTGGTCATGAAACTGAACAACTTACCCCAAAGAACATTGGTCGAAGTACAAAAAAAAACAATTTTTGGTCCTCCCATTGTAATAGTAAATCAATCAGCTGGTTGTCAATTTTGTAAGGGAGAGCCAAATTTTTTTTTCCTATTTTGACCTATGTTCCTTGGGGAAAGTTGTTCACTTTCGCGAGTTCCGTGGTAAGACTCATAAATGGTTAATAAATCACACGGAATTAAGAAAAACAAATCAGAAGAGATTCAGAAAATCAAGTAATACCTGAGAACAATGACCATGTCTTTGAGATGAGCGCTAAGCAATTATGCAGGGTGCTACCACAGACCGAGGAAATCCTTTAATAGTACCCAAGCAAAAAAAAAAAGTTAAGAAAATAAAAAAATATTGCAGGAAATGCAACCAAAACCTTTGCGTATCATGTTTCCAAGATTGGCTTAAGTAAATAAAAACATTTTTCAGTTCTTTTACGATAAATCTGTATTATTTTCGATATCCCCTTATTTTTCTTTATCTCATCACTACTAAAAAAAAATTCTAGTGCGGTTCAGGTCGATATTGGCCTGCCGCTTTTCCTGCTTTATTTCTCATTTCCTGTTTGGCAGATCCCGGGGCGAATCAAACCTAAGGAAGTTGGGTTCTTGGCCATTCTAACAATATAAAAAAAAATGAATACATTATGATTCCACGAAGTTATAGCAATTTAATCTATCCTAGTGCTGGTGGGCAGTGAACGTGTTAAAGAGACCTTGAACATCCAAACCTATTACAATATTTTAGAAGAATCCATGCTACACATTCTAAGAACCAGTTACAAAAATAGAAAACAACATAGAATAATTAGTAAAGAAACAGAAAAATATATAAAGAAACATACTAAACTAATAAACACAAAACCCAAAGACAAACACAAGACAAAGACAAATTCATAAGAAAGGAGCTCAGCAAATTGTTCAAGATTACAAACAAATCTATTAATCCAGACTACAAAAAACATGGAGAAGACATAATAACAAGAAACCTTAAGAATTATAGAAGCACAAAAAGAGCTTTTAAAGACCTGAAACTACAAAAACATGGATACAGAAGTTGGAATATAAAGCGTGATTTATAATATCTTTATTTCCCAGTTAACTGGGAAATGTAAGTACGAGCAAAAGATACAAAATGAGGAATTACATACATAAGACCATCGCGACTCTAGAAAAACAATTATGCCAAAAACTGAAAAAGAAGTGTATGACCACATTAGAATTAAGTTAAAAGACGAGAAAAGCCCAGGACCCGAAGGTATAATCAACGAAGCCATCAAACTAGGGCCACCTGTTGTGCTCCACCATCTCACCAAGCTCTTCAACATGATACTTGTTACTTGTTGCCCGGGCCGTTTCCGCAACTCGACGCTGTTGCGCCTATTTTGCGTACCCATTTTGCGTAACATGATATTAGATGCTGAGATGGTACCTCAACAATGGTGTACGTCAGAAATAAAACTAATTTATAAAAAAGGAAATCCACTAGACATAGTAAATTACAGGCCATTAAGTTTGATGGCAAGTACTTACAAATATTTGGCTTCTATTATCCTAAGCAGAATATCACCTACAATTGATGGCTCACAACCATCAGAACAAGCAGGGTTTCGTTCAGGTTCTAGCACAAGTGACCATATATAGGCACTAGAACAAACTATGGAGAAGCACAAAGAATTCAACAAACCTCTTTATCTAGCTTTTATCAACTACAGCAAGGCTTTCGACACAATTAGTCACAATTCAATCTGGGAAGCACTGAAATTCTCCAATGTCGATAGTAAATATATATAAGCATTCTGAAAAACAAATATGCCAACAGCACTACTAAAGTTAAACTAGAAACAAGAGGTGACTCGATCAAGATTGCATGAGGCGTAAGACAAAGAGATCCCATCTTAACTAAACTCTTCCTAGCTGTTTTGGAAAGCATCTTTTAGAATCTAGACTGGACTCAAAAAGGTATTAAAATAGGCAAGAGATACCTAAACCATTTAAGGTTCGCAGACGATATAGTCATACTGGCCGAAACACCAAACAGACTACTAGAGGAAATGATAGGCTCATTAGCCAAGGAAAGCTCCAGGATAGGTTTGGAAATGAATGCAAATAAGACGTAGAGTAATGAGTAATGACGAATAGCTACGAAAAACCAATATGGGTCGAAGGAAATCGCATAGAGTAGTATAGACATTCAGTAATACGAACAACGAAGAAGTGAACAGAAGAGTAAACATCGCCTGGCAAAACTATTGTTCACTAAAAGAAATCTTAAAAGGCCACTACTCGCAAAATTTCAAGAAAGTTGTAATGGACACTCGCATATTACCTAGCCTGTTATACGGCTGCCAAATATGAGTTCTCACTAGGAGAACCAAACAAAAAATTATAACCACCCAAAGAGCAATGGAGAGTGTGTTGGAAATAAGAAAAATTCACAAGGTGAGAAGTACATAAATCAGAAAAAAGACAAAACTGACAGATGCTCTAACACAAGCCTTAGCACTAAAGTGGCGATGGGCAGAACATATCGCAAGACTCACTGACGATAGATGAACAATAAAAACCACAAGCTGGAAAGGACCCCTAGGTAAAAGATAGGTTGGAAGACCATATAAATGATGGGCTGATGACATAGTCCAAACTGCGGGCACAAACTCGCTGAACCTTGCCAAAGATCGGGAGCATTGGAAACGGATGAAGGCGGCCTTTATCCGACATGGGACTACATCTCCAACGGATACCCAAACAACTAACCCTACTAACTAGAATAAGAGAAACATTAACACAACTAACACATATACACTATACAGGGTTAGTTTTTGGTCACCGGCCAAATTTTCAGATTTGGTTCAGAATCGATAATACATTCGATTTATGAAATAAAATAAATAAGAAAGATAATATAAAAAATATTTTTGTCCCGTATGAAAATAAATACCGTGTGGTATTATTGATCATTGCCGCCGCGCGTAGCGGCGGCCGCACGCAGTGAATACGAAAGACAATCCGCCCGTAATGAGTGTCTATGTTTAACCGCTGGCAGTAAAAGTTATGTTTGAGAAAGAAGAATGTTTTTTTAGTATTTGAAAAGTGATATGATGAAGAATTGGGAAATTCTTCTTCTCAATTCCCAATACAAGAAAAATACAAAAATTTCCTACACCATCTAAAAATAGTAACAAACAAAACAAATTCAAACAATAAGAAAAAAAATTCATCTAAATGCAAGGATCTGCTACAGGAACGGAAGGAACAAGGAAGCACAGGAAATCACAAGAAAATCGCCAGAAAATATCAGATATAAGTAAAATGATCAATGAACAACTAAGAAAAGAAAGGAAAACAAAACGAACTAATACAATGAAAAATTATATAGAAAAAACAGGAGGAATAAAAAAGGCACTAAAAGAACTTAATTGCAAAAAGGATTGGATACCAAATATGAAGAAGAAAGACGGTAAAAATACATGGAAGAGATCAGAGATACTAAAATCTGCAACAGATTTTTACAAAAATCTATACCAAAGCCATAAGAGGAATCACGCCGTAAAAGAATCTGATACATGTACTGATGAGGAGGAAGTACCGGAAATATTAGAACAAGAAACTATAAAAGCAATTAGTACTCAGAAAAACGATAAAGCTCCCGGATCAGACCTTGTTACAAATGAACTTCTGAAAACAACATTACCTGTTATTGCTCGGAAGCTTACAGAAATATTTAATGAAATTGTCAAAACAGAAGAGATTCCTGAGGACTGGACAAAATCAACTATTATACTTCTGCATAAAAAGGGAGATAAAGGAGATATATCAAATTACAGGCCCATTAGCTTAATGTCAAATGTTTATAAAGTATTTTCAAAAATTATATTATCGAGAATTACCAATACACTTGAGGAAAATCAGCCCAAAGAACAAGCTGGATTTCGCCGCAATTTCTCCACTATAGACCACATCCACACCCTCAGACAAATACTTCAAAAATATAAAGAATATAACAAGACCTACTATCTGGGGTTTGTTGATTTTAACAAAGCATTTGACACACTAGAACATGACTATCTATGGAATTCACTAAAGACACGGCGTACAATCAAAATACATACGAGTACTCCAAAATGTATACATCAAAAGTACGGCGCAAGTAAAATTAGAAAAAATAGGTGAAGAATTCCCTATCAAGAGAGGTGTACGCCAAGGTGATCCAATCTCACCAAAATTGTTCTCAGCCGTCTTAGAAACGATATTTAGGAACTTGGATTGGAGAAATAAAGGATTAAATATTAACGGTGAAAATTTGAGCCACTTACGTTTCGCAGACGATTTAATTATTTTCTCTGAGTGCCCAAAAACATTGGAGCTAATGATACAACAACTAGCTGACGAAAGTCATAAGGCAGGCTTAACAATGAACCTAACTAAAACAAAAATTATGTCTAACTACACAAAAAGATACCATAATAGTGAATAAAGAGCAAATAGAATATGTACAGGAATATGTTTACCTAGGACAATTAATATCCACCGAAGACTGCATGAAAAAAGAAATAGAAAGAAGAATAACTAACACCTGGAAACGATATTGGTCTCTTAGCGAAGTTATGAAGAATGGGGAAATGCCGATAAAAGAAAAAAGAAAGGTTTATAATATGTGTATTCTACCATGCTTACTATACGGGTGTCAAACTTGGGGATTGACAGAACAACTGGCAATGAAAATAAAAGTATGTCAAAACGGAATTGAGAGGAGTACACTAGGTGTTAAATTAAGAGACAGAGAAAAATTAAAGAACATTAAAAGTAAAACTAAATTTAAGAATGCATACATTACATACAAACAACTAAAATGGAGATGGACAGGACATATGACAAGAGAGAAAAAAGAAAAATGGACAAAACTAATAACAGAATGGTACCCAGTAGACTGTAAAAGGAAAAGAGGAAGACAAACTAAGAGATGGGAAGATGATATCAGGAAAATAGCGGGTTCAATATGGACTCGAACAGCAAGAGATAAAACGGAATGGAAATCTTTAGAGGAGGCCTTTGTCGGAAGACAAGTTGAGAAACAACTACCTTTTGCCGATCCAAAATAAGATGCAAATACAATATTAATAAAATAGCACATAATATAACAGTTTATATAGCAAAAGAAACTCTGTTAATAGTGATAAGATATAGGCATATATGTATAAAAACTTTAATGTTTAGATTTATAGTCAACAATAAAGGCTTTTTATTTTTATTTTTATTATTTATATTTTTATGATGAAGAATTAGATGAAATAATAATTAAAAATTAATAATATGAGATCTTTTTGATAAAATCATCAATTTCCTGAAATAAATACAACATTTTTCTTTTTTTTCAAACCAATGTTTTTTTTTCATGTGAAGATAAATTTTATGGGTACTTTCTGTTATGAAATCAGTACCGCCATTGGTTTCCTGTCATTTTAATTTTTATTTGAACACGATAAGCCATTTAGTTCAAAAGTTATAGAAATTTACATAGCTGGAAATTTCCCGAATACAAAATTAAAAAATCGTAATTCCTACAAACAATATTTTTTGATTTTTTAAAATATTTTTCTGTTCTCTTCTCTCATTCTCGTTCCCTCATTTTAATATGTGCATACTATGATGGTTCACACTGTATATATGTAGTAAGACACAAAATTAGTTAATAGTTCTAATCTGTAGTTTTTTAACAGCATGTCATCCCTACTTCCCTACTAATATTATAAATGCGAATGTAAGTTTGTTTGTTACCCTTTCACGCGAAAACTGCTCAACCGATCATCATGAAATTTTGTACACATGTTCTTGGAGGTATTAGAAGTAACATAGGATAGCTTTTATCCCGAAAAAATGTTCCTGAGGGATGCCATGGAATGATTTTCCACGATATCGAAATTTACGCGGGCGAAGCCGCGGGGCGCAGCTAGTTATTTTTATAAATATAAAATTAAATACCTAAAATGGGGTTGAAAAATATAACTTACCTTATATGGGTAACCCATGTCTGGGGAAGAGTAGTATAATATTGCAAAAATGGTCTTTACATATTTAACTAATGACCCATAATAGGTCTGTAGAATGTTACTAATGACAGTTCTATTCACAGGGGCAGGCACTCGCACACCCAATCNTCTTGTGTTATGTTTGCTATGAAAAATTACAGCAGTGTAATATTTTAATAAGACAAGCTCGGAACATTCAGAATAGCTCTAATGGTGAAAATGTACAGGTAAATGATAATCTTGTATATATTATTGATTATTTTTTTTTCTTGTTCTGGTCAAAATTAAATTAACCCTTGACAGCTAACATTCGCCCACAACCCATGAACGCTAGACTTTCCTCGATTCGACAAGCATTTTAAAGATGTTTTATTATTTTTCATCCTTTTATGTATTATATTATAATGTTTATTATTTATTATATGGTACAACTAATATTCTATAAAATAAAACAATTTATTTATGTTTTACTAATAATTACATTTATTTTATAAGTCTTTAACTGAGGCACTAGTTTTCATGAGATTAGTTCAGACATAGTAACTATAAAATTGAAAATAAAAAACCAACAAAATATAACCATTCTTTCTTTGGCGTACCTTAATAATAATAGTACAGTTGTTTTATTTCACGAGCGCGGGCGACCCTTAGTTGTAATTGTGACATGTATAGACAAGAGCGCCTGTGTGCGTATCTTCAGGTACCGTCGTAAAAAATGATTTGTTAAAAATAATAATGTTAATATATTTATTAATAAAATTACGAATTTTTTAAATTTAATTTTAATTTTGGTGTAAAGTTGAAATAAAATATATTACAATTTTCATTTCACAGATTTGTGAGGAATCAATACTATCATCTTGCAAATGAATTATAAATTCAAATTCGGTGTCAAAATATGCCATTTATACATTTTCTTTTTTAATCACACTATTGTATATTTTTTTTTTATTTTTTATTGCAAGTATTACGCCATGTCTCACAAGTTATTTTTGAAAAACTTTCTTGAATAAGATGCTCTGTGTTGGCCATATTTTTCAACATTTCTTACAACAATGTAGTTTTTTAGGATCCCCCAGATATTTTCAATCGTATTAAGCTCAGGGTGGTAAGGAGGTAGGCGCAATACCTCAAATCCTTTGCTTCTGATAATGTCATCGATTGTGTATGTGACAAAATCACTCTTATGTTTTTTTATAATATCATATAGCTCTATATTACGCAAACTTGGATGGAAACCCTTTGAAGAGAGCCACTCTTGCATTTCTGCTTTTCTGGAATTTGACGTTGGTAATTTTTCAGCTCGTGTTATGATATGATGGATTATCGATTCCAACCGAACCAACTGGCAAATCGGGCAGTAATTTTTCATTTAGCCATTTAACATAATTCTCAAAAGTCATATTCGAATGGTAATCTCCAACAGTAGAATTAGCTTTATATACTAGGCTTGCATTGTCAATAAAACCAGCGCTGGTTCCAGCATGTACTAAAATAAATCTGATGCCTCAATTTATTTTTTTGAGAAATGCAGACAGCTTACCTTTTTGAGCCCAGGTGTTATTTCTCACATATTATGTTGTCAATACATAACTTTCGTCAGTATACACAATAGGCCGACCTGGAGAGCGATACTCGGTAATTTTTTTTAAATACTTTAATCTCCACATTTGGATATCATGCCTTTCAACTAAAACTTTTCTGTTGTTGTCGGTTTTACGCCACTTATAGCCCTGTTTTTTGAGCAATTTATGTAGCGTAGCCAGACATCCATCAAAACCATTTTTTTCATTTAACACTGATTTCAGTTTTGCTAATGTCGGCATTTGTTTGTGTACTATATGGAAATTTTGTATTGTGCTTCGAATGACATCAGTATTATAATTATCAATATCAACTTTATTGGCTCTTTTTCGTCGGTTCTTTATCGGTGAAGTAAAATTCGAAGTTCTACAAGCAAACTCTCGTTCTTTTGATAGATTGTCCCTTTCTTCTTTCAATATATTGTGTAGCGTTCTTTCGCTTACCCCGGTTGCTTCTGCAGTGCGTTTTGTTATATTACGCAAAACAGTTAAGTCGCAATTCGGTTCCTGATGAAGCGCCAGGAATTCATATTCTTGTTTAAGAAAATGATAAACTTTTGCGAGTACTTATTTGACGACCCTTAAACAAAAATACGACACAAATATAAAAATTCATATTTAATTCGCACCTATACTAAAATTAAAAACCTAAATATGCTTAGGTACCTCACTGCGTATAACTTTTCTCCGTTTACTCGAACCTTTCATTCTGACGGTACTTCGTTAATAATTGTGACGCGAAGATTATAACACTACTGTCTCAGCTGGCGGTTCAGCTGCAACTGAACGCTCTTGAGCTTACGCACACTAAGACAATGTGCATGTGCAGTTACCTACACAAGTAAGGCTCGCCCGCATTCGTGAAATAAAACAACTGTATGAGTATTTGTAAAAAAAAATAAAAACATTAATTTTTTTAAGTGCTCCTTATAAATCGAAATCGACTTTATGTTCACCGCAAATAGCAGTGTTACATATCGTGTTTGGGGTGTGGGGGGAGGGGGCTGGCGTTCCTCCGTGATCCCCAAGGCTATGCCAGAGGACATGCTTGGAGGGAGAGGCCAGACAAAAGGCAGCTCAACTGGACAGCCCTCCACCCGTCCCTCTCAATCAGCAGATGGCGGCATGGAATGGAATAAATGTCCAGGCCCATGGGCACGGTAGTGGTGGCGTACTCCTTTAGAGTACTCATCCCGAACCCTGGCCCCAGGGCCAGGAGTCGGGATGGAAACCTGACCCATTGCATGGTTCCGATGTGGTGGTAGAGAATCTTCAAAGGAAGCTGGACAGTTCCAAGGAGGAGAAGAAGAAGACCGAGTCCAGCCTAACGTTGGAGTGATCCTGTTGCTTGTAAGTCCGAGACCCTCCTAACATAGCGGATTAGTCGGTAAGAGCAACCTAATTGCCGAGCCAGACACTGTGTCCGGATGAGCCACCCGGGCTGCTGGGTAGCGTACGAAAAGGTCTTCCCCTTCGCTACCAAAGAAAAAAAAATGAACTGTCGTCTTCCTCCTCTAATAACAATCACGTTATGCGCTCATTTGACAGCACTTGACTTGAATTCATGACAAAAACTATAAGAAAGGTAAATCTTTGGCTGCAAAAAAATATACACTAACACTAACCATTCGTCGAAACGACGAGCATTATTGTAATATCTCGTAAGATAGTGTACTCGCCCGCCGGACCCGGCTGCTTCTGGGGAGAGCTCGGCAAGCATTGAGTTGAACTCAATGCCGTTATAGCCACACGCGTAGAAAAGTAACAATTTTTTTTTCGGGTTCTCGTCGAATCGACGAAGGTAAGCTGTCTAGGGTTAAGTTGAGGTGCTTTTTTGACAGATGCATCCACTAGACTGCTTTAGCCTTTTTACAAATTCTGTAGCTGTGTGTGTGAAATTTTGCTTGTATACAAAAAAAAATATATAAGTCCTTAGTTCCATCAAAGAAAATTAGGATAGTTTAGATACTAGTATTGACTAATTACAGAACATTTTTTTTTTAAGATTGAATACCCACCATTGGTACAGCTTTCTATTGTTAAAATTTTGGATAATCCCATACTATATCACTCGGTGGTGAAAATCAAGCAAGAACCAGATGCTGTAGAGAAACGCTTGTATTGTAAGTTTTTTCTTTTAAATTACCGTCTTTGCTCTCAAGCCGTACAGGAAAATTAATTCATCCATAGACTAAATAAACGCGCTAAATAAACAATAAAATGAAGCCAGTTTTTTGACAACCGCAAAACATGTGTGCGCTTAGTGAGAGTTGCCGTGTAGTAAAAACTTATTGCCCCAAAATTTATCAATACGGACATGGTGAATGGATAAGTAAATACATACGTTAGCATTTTCTTTCAACCCATTCACAAAGTCCTTTCTTAGTGATGTAAAAATCATCACTTTCAAAATGTGTTGAACAAATTAGGCTGCCATGGTGGGATTCCATGATGGCCCAATTCGGTTAACTCGAATCACTTCTATCCTAAAAAGGTTTTATGAGGGAGGATTAAATAAAAAAAAGCTTTATAATCGTAGTACCTCGGATTCTTGGAAATTCCTTAGATCAGTTGGAGTTGGTAAA
>LUGF01044801.1:7620-20595 GCA_001625245.1 Calycopis cecrops
ACAGAAACGTGGGCCGACAAATGACAAGGTGGGCCGACGATATCATAAAGACCGCCGGTAAAAGATGGATGACAATGGCAAGGGATCGTCGAAAATGGCGTGAAATGAAGGAGACCTGCACTCAGCTGTGGGTGGCTGTAGGTTGAAGAAGATGAAATGGATATCCAAAGGTTACGAGGTTCGAATGTTTCTATTATATTGTACTAGTTGTTACCAGCGGCTTCGCTCGCGTGATTTTTCATGATAAAAAGGATACGATGGCACTCTTTAGTTCTTCAACTATCTCCATACTAAATATCACATCGAGCCGTTGATCCGATTTAATGTGAAAAAAAAGACAAACAAACATACATACATACACACTTTCGCATTTACAATATTTATATGGATTCAGTAATGCAGGGGCAATGAAGATTTTTGTTGAAAATTCCTAAAATTTTCATTATTATGCATTATTTTTCGTGGCTAGTTATCGAACCCATGTCAATCCAAAAACAAAATCCATATGAATAAAAAACGTTCTTGGGTAAAATCTCGTAAAACGTTTCGGAACGAAGTTACAGCACTTTAAAAATATTATAAATGCGAAAGTTTGTATTTTTGTTTGTTTGTTTGTTACTCCTTCACACAAAAACTACTGAACCGATTTTCATGAAATTTGGTACGCACGTAGAGAGTAACTTGCATTAACACATAGGATTTTATCCCGAAAAAATGTTTCTATGGGATGATTTTCTATTTTCCACGGGAAAGAAATTTACGTGGGTGTAATCGCGGGGCGAAGCTAATAAAGAATATGTTTGCTTTTTTGTAGCCATATATTATTTAAATAACAATCCAAACTTGTTTCTTCTTTCTACACTTACTCGCATCGTAGAAGGAATCAAGGTTTCGAACGACGCAGTGAATGGGTTGAAAGAAAATGCTAACCAATGTATTTACTTATCCATTCATCATGTCCGTATTGATATATTTTGGGGTAATAAGTTTTTACTACACGGCAACTCTCACTAAGCGCACACATGTTTTGCGGTTGTCAAAAAACTGGCTTCATTTCCTTGTTGAGAACGCTCCGTCTATACTTTTAATAAATAAAAGGTCTTTAATGTAAATAATGTCTATGACATTATTTACATTAAAGTTATTGTGGCAAATATAGGAAACAGATACCTTTCACTTCTACATATATTTTTTTTAAATATAAGGGGACAAACGAGCAGTCCTATGGTGACAAAATGACATTCGCATATTTTTTCTTTCTACCCGGCTGGCTGTCGTCTATTAGAACATAAATCCATCGGCCATGGGAAAAAAGTCGCTGCTTTCGCGTTTTTCGCGCGAAAGTGTAGTGTAAGTAGTGTCCTCTGTAGTGCTGGTCCAATTAATAATGGGCCAAGTTCTAATTGGCAATTTTTGAATATATCATGGCTTTGTTTGATATTCTGTTGTCTAAGGTCCAAAAATAAAAACAAACTTTGAGCATTGTAAATTTAATTTTAAAACTAGAAATACTACAAAATATACAATATTATCTACTAATACAAAACGTGTATTGTAATTATAAAATCCATACATCCTTCAGAAGGTATACCGTATACAGAACCTACAACATAATAAACTCAACCAATACACCAACTTACTTCTCAGTCTCGCACTAGCACCATTATAATACGACAAGTTTAACATTTTATGTGATGTTTAAAATCTCGGCCAAACATTAGCCTATTTATAAGATATATATCGTAAATGTCAACTTCTTTAACAACTCCCAATCCGACCTGAAAATTTACAGATGTAGAGAGTAATGCAAACACTTGGTTCCCCACTACCTGACACTACCTTGGTTCTTTTATGACAGTCCATCTATATCCAGAAAAATGGCGAGTGTTAAATTTATTAAAAATTAATAAGCCAGTTTGATGGACTATTTCCCACAAACGACAGCTGCGAGAGAAGATATGGAAAAATTAGATATCAAATAAGTAAAATTTATGTTTTAATTATTCAATTCTTAAACAAATTTTAAAAAAAAACAAGAAAAGTATAATTTAAAAATAAAAATATATTTCATGGCTACGAGGGTTATGCTTTCTATTCAGATATAAAATTAAGTCTATTAAGTGTAATTCTTCTACGTATATTTGTCTATACATATTATGTTTATTAAGTAATTCAGGTGACTTTAGATCAGTTCAAACCGAGTGAGAAACCTGGCTGGTATTAAATACAATATGCGCAAAAATACCAAGCCAAGAGATGCGAGATTCTAAGTTTGTTTTTTTTTTCTTTTAGTATCCGATTAATATATTAAACGTATAATCTATCATTCTGTACATTTTTTAAATGCTCAATATCAATTAATTTATAAATACATACAAATAGCAACCTCTGGCGATTTTTTAAAAATATGTTCTAGATCTTTGTACTACATGCAAAATAAATTAAAAAAGAAACAACGCCGATCTCGTTGGCATCACATACGGCCGTACAAACTCGTAGATATCATATCTAAGCGAAAAATGATTGATACCTATTTTTATTTCTGAGAACAATTGCCTTTTTTTCGATGTACAAGATCTAGCTCACATGGAGACCAGTTTAGAGCGAGTAGCGAAATTACACACGATACTTTTAAGTGCGGCGACCGGTGATTTAGACGCTTTTTAGAAACTGAAGCAAAACTCCAGACTTGGCGATTTAGTCGCTTGGTTTATTCCGATGCCGCGTCTAAATGCAGTCGCGAGATCGCATTACTACATCGATACAGTCGCGAAATCGCCGATCGCTGATGCTAAGTGTCGTGTGTGCTGTCTCCATTAAATAGCAGGCAGCTGGCGCCTCTCTGCCGGCGTGAGGTCCGGGTGCCACACGTCCACTATAAGCACCAGCCGACTGCCAGTGCCGTTGTGCCACACTTCGTGCTCGAAACTGTCGTCGAACATCAACACTTTGCCGGTCTGCCATTGCCTGTAAATAAATTAAAAAAAATGTATTTATATTATATTTGATATTTGTATATTATATTATTTTATTTATCGCATATTTGATCTTCATGTGGTAATTCTCGCATGTGTAGGTATCAAAATTCCTGCAATACTGGCATAGCATAAGAGGTAGTGTAAAGATATTTTGGCCAAATGTAACTTATGTAAATTCCTTGGTCTATAAAGAGTTCTCTTTCTAAAATGTTAGCAATTTACACACGTACATTTGTATATATACCTTGTAATTACAGATGTTTTGTTGTAGCAACCATCATTTGCCATTATCAATTTTAATCAAATATAATATATAGTTGTAGTTGGGCAACATACAATATCTGCTTATAAGTACTAAGGTTACGCTGAACCTCTGTTTAAGAAAATATTTGTGTGCATCAGTCACCACGGGGTTAACAGTCACCAAAAGACTGTCATTTGATGGATTTTTTAGAAATTCAACCCCTAAGGGGGTGAAATAGGGCGTTGTGGTTTATATGGATTTCTTAGAAATTAAACGCTGTTTGAAAGACCGCGGGGTACTGCTAGTTTTTAATATAACGCCGGCTTACCTAGTTTCGTTGCCGACCCGCAAGTACGTGTCTCTCGTATTGGAGAGGCCGAGGTGCATGCGCAGGCGACAGTTGGTGGGGCCGACGTGAGCGCGAATGTGCGAGCCCGCAGCCATAGCGCTGAACTTGACCTGCCCGCGACGACAGGCGGCGGCACGCACGAGCGAACAAGTTACGGGCGCGCGCGCGCACCGCCCCTCGAGCTCTCTACCCTGCACGATTAAGTCCAGTTGCGACCACTCGCCTCTCTCCTTCAGACCTTCCTTCTCTTTCTCGTACAACTCCTTTGCAGCTTCGCCTTCTTTTAGAATCTCCTTCCACGCCTTCTCTAGCCCTCTAGCTAGGTTTAGGTAGGGCGTGTCCTCGACGCGCCACCAGGGGCGACTCTTTAACCGGGGAACGTTGTACAGTGAGCGTTGGGAAGGTGATAGGAAGTGTCCGAGTGCGGCGCCTCTCTTGTGTACCTCATGGGCCTCTTCTGTCCGACCCAGCAACAGCAGCGCATCTCCGAGATGGTAGTAGAAGCGCGGCTCGCTCGCCGCTCCCGTGTCGCCTTCTAGCGCCTTTTGCAGCGCGACCACTGCTTCCTCGTATTTCTTATGTTGATTCTTCAGAATAAAGCCATGATGGGCCAGCGCGACTCGGTCGTTGGGCCACAGTTTTATAGTTTCCGTCAGAACTTCCTCAGCCAAATCTGCCCTGTCAATTTTAATTTTATTATAGCTATTCAATAAATTTAAACTTTAAGAAAAGCATTTAAGTAATGACATAAAATTACCTATTGGACATCAGGAATGATATTGTTAAATTATTTCGATAGCCGACTTCATCGGGAAATCTTCTAATCAATAATCTATATATGGGCTCTGCACTCAAATATGTTCCTGAAAACACCGCAATAATATAATCATTATAAAGACTAGGAAAATATAATTTTAAAGTTATTTATAATACTTCATTGCTGCAATACTGCAGAACAAGCCGGAACAAGCAGCTCTTGCTTACTTCATAATACCGCAATGTGAGTGCATTGATGTCGCATATCGTGCGGTGTCTGAGGATATTTATCCCCGTCGGTACTCACCAGAAAACTTTGACTACTCGTTTGATCACTAATAAAAAATAAAACACATCAAGATTACCTCTAAAATGTATTCTGTCTATGGTTCTCCGAGCGATTTCTAAAAGCCTCTTATCGCTCAGCTGCTCGTTCATCTTGAGAAGGTGCAGGTACGCGTTAATTGCTCGAGACAGAAGACGGTTGTCTCGCTTCCTCTCTGCGCCCGTGTCAAGTGCTTGCGCCGCGAGCCAGCGTGCGCGCGCGCTGTTTGCGAGCGCGGCCGCGCCCACTCGCCGCTCGCACGCCTCCCACTCGCCCTCCGCAGGTTAGTGTACAACAATCACACACAAATTCAAACATACTACACATTACACACAATATAAAACAAAAACTACTTATTAACAATTATTCAATGAGCTCACACAACAGGGTTGCCACAAAGACAGATTTATATCAATAAACGTTGAACGTTTCGAATCAAAAGCAGCGTTCAGTGCAGTCATTTTATAACATATTTTAAAATAACCAATTTACATTTAAAAAAATAATACGATATTTGTCATCTAAAAAATAATAAAAAGAAACTTATTGTCTGTACTAGTTTGAGGCAACTCTGTGTAATTGAAAACCAAACTTATCTTTAATTTGGACAAAAAGTAATTATAAGAGGATTATCATCGAAGAACCGCCAGGGAAGAAAAACGCGGGGTGCGGGCGCTAGTCTTAGCCCGGTGGTTTCTTCGACAAATTATATCAAATGGCACAACGAGCAAATTATATAAGAAAGGGGAAAATTAAAAACGTTAGTCAAGCCATTCCTGAAATAAAATGTAGTTTAATAATAGCATTAATATTTGTATAATTCATCCTTTAAAATAATAACAGAAACTAGAAAGGCAGTGTTTTTAGCATATATATGTCAAGTCTGAAGAGTCCGATTTTTGGTGTACATTATTACTGAAATAGATGCATGCAAAGCAAGCTTGAAACTCATAACTATACAAAAAAAATGCACACCAAAAAATATATTGCGGAACTTCTGATATGACGGTTGGATGACTATTAATTCAACAACGAAAATAGTGTAGCTTGTATATATTCAATATTACTTCCTTTAAAGGTGTTATATAAACATTTTTTGACGTGACAACGTCTTATAATTAGATTGAGCAGGCTGTACCAAAAAACATGACAACATGCGGCGTTACCTCGCTGTCACATGTACATGTCCTGTTTTGAATGAATGATTGACCGAACAATATTACGTTCCGTAAGCACATTGCTGTTGAATTGTATGTTTTAGAATTATTTGCAAAATAAAGGAACAAAAAATTTAAATTGTAATTTTTTTCATTATATGAAAAATTGCTAATCATTTACGATATTCAAAGTAAATATGATTTAATAATAAAAAAAAATAAAAAGGTTTTTGTTAACGAGGAAGAAACGAAACGCAAGCGTTGTTTGAGAACTGTCAAACTAATAAACATTAAACAAACGACGCTACCAAAGGACGCTTTTAAAATATATTAATTTGCAACATGGCTTCAAAAAAACACGTGTTTTCAAAATTAGAGAAGAAGGTGCATACAAATCTATTAAACAAATGAAATTAAAATTTTCTTTTGAAAAATGCTACCATTACATCAGTATTTTCTTAAGACGTTGTCGCGTTCAAATATCGTCAGTAAACCGACTTTACAGACAACCGTTTTTGACTTATCAATTAGGTGGGGTATTTTGGTGATACTTCCATTAACATCAACTCAACCATAAGTATACATTAGTATACCAAGCATAGGTATATATCAGTATTCAACCCATTCCACACAATGGGTTAGATTCAACAAAAGAGTCTCACAGACCGCATGAAACCCAATTCAGGTGTGATAGGATATAAAAACTATCTTACAATTACTAATAAAGCTTAGCAATGGTACCTGGCGGAGTTGCTCCTCAGCCTGATCTAGCTCTTGGCGCCAATGCGAATCGCTAGGCTCACCAGGCCATAAGTCATCTACACTGTTTCCACCGTCCTCTGAAATGACACAGACATGTAAAATAAACAACTTATACAAGCATAACTAATAAAACTTTAATCAAATGTTCAAAATTTAAAAGGAAATTAATAGAATTCGCATAGAAATTCAAATAAGAAATTTAAAATTACAACGTTGCGAACATTGCAATTTTAAATTTGTCACGATACAAAAAAATGCATTAGCGAAAACCCACCACTGCGCACGCAATGCGCAGGCATACGACGCAATCGACGTAGGTTCATTTGTTTGACTACGTGGGTCAATTCTCCTGCTACACAAGTATCCATGAGTGCCATGTCCACATTGTACGTAATATGACTCACGCTTCCGTGTAGTTCGACATTCCTTGCATAAAGTAACGTCGTTGATATTTTTTATTGTTATTTTGAAAAGCAAAGCTTGACTTACGCGCTTAACCTTCGGTGCGCGGCGGTGGGTGGCTTTAAAATAATTTAAAAATATAAGGGAATTAAAGAAGACAAACAGAATTACTAAACAAATGTTATTATACACTCACATTAATCATGCCAGCAAAAATATTATTTTGTTAATTTCATGCTGTAATGTAACGAACAAGCGGACACATGATGGATCGTTTTTACTCTTTCTTCCTGGTCTTTCTGGCTCCGGTAGACGGCCGTACTTCGCTTCGAGACGGCTTAAGAGATCGGTGTCATCCACGTCTGATATTTCCTCTTCTTCCTCCAATTCCTCATCCACCTGTTCTTCGTCTATTATTTCTACATCGTCTTCATCTGGCTCAATTTCATCTTCTTCAGTATGGTCGGGTTTCGTTTGTGGATTAGGTGGTTCCTCCTCTTCTTCTTCGACTTCGTCTTCATCACTATATAGTTCCTTATCTTCTTTTACATCCTTACTTGCAGGCTCCTAAATTATTAGTCAAATGTTGAGTAAATTTATAATTACGGGTATATCAGTCTTATTTTCAAAGCTATTACCTCTTTTTTGATAGAGTCTTTATTTGTTTCCACCTTTTTGGCGTCTATTTTTTGAGGTGGAGTGTAATCCATATCTATAGGCTCTTCGACTATGTCTTCATCGTCTAATGTTGGTGGCGGTGGGGCATTCTTGGTACTTGCTTGTGTCGGACGGAGTACAGGCTCTTCTGCTATAAGAGTCATTCGGCGATCACTTAATTCAGGTTCTTCGATTTCCTCTTCAGGATCATCTGTTTGAAAATTTCCTTTTTCATATTTTGTATCAACATGTACAATACAATGAATTCAATAATGAAACAATAAATATTGAATAAGCACAAAGTCAAAACATTACTGATTTACTGCAATTTACAAATCTATAATTTAGTATTTTAACTGTTAATCTTAAGGAAAAATTCATAATAGAGATGTCTTTTTTGCAGTATTTCATAATCAAACTGTTTATTACGCAATTACTTTTGACAGCAAACGAGCAATCGGTATTTTAATGTCAACCGGCGCCCATAATCATCGACACAGAAGCTACACAGATCTAATTGTCTATTTCCCTTATATTAAGTTACACACCACGTGGCGCTGTGCAGCGACGCAGCACTGCGTGTGTGGCGACCAGCAAAGCCCCTCCTACCACCAGCTTCAGCCACACTGTAACACATGCGATGTGACGCTTAGTCAGCAAATAATGTGTACAGCTTAAGCCGGGTATTCATCAGGCAACATTTAAATATATCTTAACTTTACGCGAATATTACTCATTAAAATAAAACACCTATAACGGATTTTATCGAGGTTTATTTAAATAGCAAAGCACGACGTTTCAGGAACAACAAGCAACCACGGCCACGGGGGCATTGGGCTTGTTAAATAATTAAATAAACCTCGATAAAATCCGATATAGATGTCTTATTGTAACAGGCAACATTTGTTTATGAACAAGTTACAGTAAATACTGTTTCTAAAATTTTTTCTGTTCTCCACGCCAAGTGGGGAGCACAGAAACATGTTTCTGTGACTGTCATAAACCACTTTCGTTTATAAATTATAAGAAGTTATTAGACCTCATGAAGCACTGTTGGTAAACACTATTTATTAATAAATGTTGCCTGATGAATACGCTGCCTTAAATAACGCAACATTTATTTATGAACAAGTTACAGTAAATATTGTTTCTAAAACTTTTTCTGTTCTCCACGCCAAGTGGAGAGCACAGAAACATGTTTTTGTGAATGTCATTAACCACTTTCGTTTATAAATTATATTATCAGAAGTTAATAGACCTCATGAACTGTTGGTAAACAGTATTGATTAACAAATGTTGCCTGATGAATACGCTGCCTTAAATATCATTGAAGCTCAATTATGACATATTACAATGAACAAAGCATGGGAATATCATATTTAAATTCGATTCTTCCATTTTTTAGTTATAGTGCTGAACAGGCAGAATTTAAGCTTACTTTATACATGTTAATGCTTTGAAAAGTTATATTTTCGTGACATTAATGTTTATTAAAACAGTAGGATATCGCAGGGCACTCATTATTTTATAAAGTTTTTTATATTACATATTTTGTTCTTTAAGTTTTTCTCGCTATCTATATTTATGGAAATGAAATGCCTACCTACCATACAGATCTAAATAGACAGAGTCTGAAAATATTGTAATATACTATTTCATTTATACACCAATAAGCTTATAAATACGATGTCATACAAAGCCAAAATTATTAATTAATCAATTACCTAATCTTTATTTCAATATAGTTTACTAGCGAAATGAAGGTACATGTACCAACAGAACGGAACAAATTGGAATACATTAATCAGTGTACGAATGACATTTCAAACATCGTCCGGAAATTACGGAACTTCATATTATGTAGGACAAAAATAACGAACATTCAAGGTCACTATTATCTGACTCTTCTTTATTCAAACGGCGACGATAAAACCGTTAGTCAAATTAAATTTATGTGATGATTATAAGCTTTTAATGTGTCACGTGCGAACTAGATGAGACTATTTTTAAAAGTTATATTGGTGTTATGCAATCGTTTCAAATTACCTCCCGCACCGGCGAAGCTATGAAATACATCTACGGCTTGTGAGATTATGGTCATTGTGTATAAATGCGTGAATTGACTATAATAGCTAGTACTTTAGACTTTAATACGTGCGATGCGCTAGCTGCAATAAACACGAGTAAACGTATTTTTGGAGCGGAAAAGCGTGGGACGCGTACAACAAATGCGCATGAAATATTTATACACCTCGTAGTATGCTTTCGCTGCGTAGTATTGACAGCTAGGAACTTTAATGATCAAAAACGCTTTTATTAGTATAGGAGGATTTTATATCTTGATTATTCGTAAGTTGAGCTCGCGAATAGATGTGTTTAAACGACTTGGTCGGTTTAATTGCAAGAACTAAATTAAGAATTAGATTAACCTTTTACCCAGCAGCAGGTTAGGCTATTGTACGAAATGAAGCCCATTTAAAATACAGAATGGGAATTGAGGAGACAATTAAAGATGCACATTATTTGTAATTCAACTATTGTAATAGAATGTATTGTGAATGAAAATTATTTCTGTGCCCTGTTGCTGACAGATCCGGGGCACCTCAGTATAGGCGGCCGATGGCACCCGCGGGGTTTTTGTGGGTATTCGGTTTATCCGGGAGTCCCACACACATCTTCCGGAACTCACCGTCGGTCCGATGGCAGAGCGTAAATGCATTTTCCCGCGAGAAAAAAAATGTCTATATTTGTTTTAAAGTAGAAGGGGAAAGCTAAAACTAGCGGGGCTGGAGGCTCGAACCCTACCTAAAATAGACTGGTTCCTATACCAAGAGGCACTGGGATCCTGTCCATCCTTCCCAGTAGAAACCCCCGACAACGTTGACTGCCTGGCCCAGGCGATCGAGTCGGCAATCACTTTGGCATATAAAAATTCGGAAATAACCAAATCTCTCGATGGACGTCATGACAGAGTCCCCCCACCATTCTTTCTTCAAAGAATGATCAAAAATAAAAAGATCCTCTGGCGTAAGTGGATGGACACTAGGTCCCCGCTTATCAAAACCCAACTAAATAAAATTACCAATAACATCAAATCCAAATTAATAGAAATTGATATCAACAGATGGGAGAGAAGGATAGACAACCCGGCGGACAACTGGGCGTCTCTCCACCAGACCTGCCGCCAGCTCTCCAACACCCCAACACCAGTACGCCCACTACTGCACGAGGACGGGCAGCTGCGCTACCGCGCGGAGGATAGGGCCGGTATCTTTGCCAGGCACCTAGAAGGTCAGTTCTCTCCATTTCCCACAGCGGCCGGCGAGCATGTGGAAAAAGTGGTACAGCAGGTTAGTGAGTTTCATCATTGCTCTTTCGAGGTAGACCCCAGCTTAGTTCTTTCCCCTGGGACAGTCCAGCGTGCCCTGTCCAGGCTCAAAATTAACAAGGCCCCAGGTCTTGACAAAATTACCAACCATATGCTCAGACGCCTACCCCCCAAGGCAGTAGCATCCATTACGCGGCTTTTTAACGGCATCATCCGCACTTCCCGGGGAACTGGAAGACTGGACTCGTTATCATGATACCGAAACAGGGGAAAGACATACGAAAAGCCGCTAGTTACAGACCTATCTCTCTCTTACCAACTCTCTCCAAAGTCTTCGAAAGTTTACTTCTCAGACTCATGGCACCTAACCTGCCGCAGCGCCCCGAACAGTTCGGATTCCGAGCTGGGCACAGTACCACCCTTCAGCTCACCAGAGTGATACACATGCTCACCGGTGCCCTGAACAAAAAGGAATCGGCTGGTGCCGTTTTCCTTAATATGGAGAAGGCCTTCGACCGTGTCTGCCACGATGGCCTTATCTTCAAGCTGCTTGACACCCCAGTCACCCGCCCCTTCGTGACAGTGGTAGCGTCCTTCCTGCAAGGCAGGACGTTCCGCGTACGAGTGGAAGACGCCATTTCTCAAGCACATCCTATAGCTGCTGGAGTGCCGCAGGGTAGCTGTGTCTCCCCAGCGCTGTACAGCCTGTACGTGGCCGACACCCCGACTATGTCGGAGGTCACACTGGCATTGTACGCAGATGACACAGCCTACATAGCGACCTCCATAAACGCGGCCCACATGACCCGTAAGCTAGAAAGAGCATTGGACCTGCTCTCGGACTGGCTTGAGAAATGGCGCCTATCAGTTAATCCCAGTAAGACTCAAGCCCTGTTTCTTTCACGCAGAAACAGGTCCCCCCATTTAGTGATTGCCGGCGAAACGATCCCCTGGGTTCAGAAGGCCAAGTACCTGGGGGTCACTCTTGACAACAACCTTTCAATGAGACACCACGTCAAAAATGTAGTAGGCCAGGCTGGAGTAGCAACGCAGATGCTGCGCCCAGTACTCCAGTCGGGACTCCCACTCAAGTTAAAATTAGCCATATATAAAACATATATCAGGCCCAGACTGACGTACGCGGCGCCGGCATGGCTACACCTGACCGTGGAGTCGTACAAACAACGACTCCGCGCTAAGGAGAGCATAGCCCTCAGGCTTATTGCCGGAGCGCCACGTTACGTCAGAAATGATGTCATCCGGAAAGGACTAAAAAATTGAAACCCTAGAGGAATTCTCCAAAAATGATGCCCGAAACCTTTTCAAGGCCGCCGATAATTCGGAAATCCCACTAATCAAAAATATAGCCCCCTGGCACTCCCGACCACCGGACCAGAGACCTTTTCCGAGGACTGACATCTGTCCCAATTCAGATTAATGTATATACTACAATAATCTGAATACGAAACCAAATTAATCGTTAAAATATAGAATCTGATTTCCCTTTAGTCTATATATTTGTATATCTACAAGTAGTAATACACTACACATACATACGTCATACACATACATTCACAAAACCATATCCTAACCACAATGTCCATCCATACAACAGTCATCTCCAAATTACAAGTCTAAAATTTTCATACAACTACACAAATACACTCATGGACATATTTAGGGGAACGCAAAAAAAAGGTCGAATAACGGAAAATATTTTCATATTTTCGTGCTGGCCACTATACCAATATTATGTATTAAAAAAAAAGATGATTTTAAAAATAATTCTATTTTAAATTTCATTTGTTTTTTTTTTGTTTATCTGATAATTTCTGAGACACGTAGTGTATGGAATTTTCGTCGTCTTTTGTTGTTTTTAACAAAAACTTTATTTCTGTTGTTTTTTGACGAAAAATTTTCATTATTGAGTGAAGTGAACTTAATTCGATAAATTTAGGCGATAATGCCGGATCTCAGCGTTGCTCTGGTTTCTAAAGCTGTAACTTTAATTGAAAAT
>LUGF01044801.1:24685-45881 GCA_001625245.1 Calycopis cecrops
TTTCTATCTCTACTTCTTTGTCATCATCGTCTTCTTCATGCCCATGTTCATGTTCTTCTTCATCCTAAAAAGCCAGGTTATTTTAAAAATTCTTATGACACAGATTTATATGAAGAGCACACTCGTAGCCGTCGGTTTAGGCGTTCTTTCAAAACTAAGAAACATTAAATATTACAATAAAACATAGCTTCACATACAAAATACATTTCCTTGTGCAGCTGCGTTATTAAAAAGAACAAGGAAATACAACACACATTAAAGTTAATGAAGCTGAAATATTTCAAGAAAAAAAAAACAGATATAAATATATAAGAGGTTATTAAAATTAAAGCATCAATACAACACATTGGTGACACAGAAAGTTAAGAAATATGCGAAAATATAACAGATCCTATCAATTGTTTTAAGTACAAAAAATAGAAATAGATAGAAATAATATATGCGAAGAATAGTTGACCTTGTAATTTAGTTTAACACATCATGCTTTTGTTTGTCCGCTCATTACTATGATTAATTCTTACATCAAAGTCGTTTTCCTTATTAAATGTTTGATTATCCTCATTACTATTATTATCGTCATCATCAGCTTCTAAACTTGCGGTATACTTCTCTTCGACAAATTGCTCTGCGCTATATGCTTCTACATTATCATGAGTGTCGATGTTGTCATTGTAATACTGGCCTTCATCATTTTGATTATCATTATAGTATTCATGTCGGATGGTTGCGGGAGTATCCTGTATTTGCAGTTTATCTAAGCTTATTCACAAATATCGAGATATATATTTAATAATCAATGATCTACGTCATGCAACACAAATATCTCTTATACAAACGCAATTACATGGTTAATATTAAGCTTCATTTGAAATTGCTAAATCATATACAATTTCAGTACTAAGAATTGTAACACATGATCTTAGTCATTATAACACAAGTTAGTAAAAAATGTAGCTGTGCAATATATCACACCTCATTGGAATCATCATTATGAGATGTGAAATGATAAGGTTCCTCATCATCGTCATCACCTCCATCGCCGTCGCTATCTTTATTATCATCTTCGTTGTCCATGTCAGCGTTTTCATTATAATTTCTTAGTTCTATATCATTCTCTTCACTTTCAAAATTTGATTCTTTTTCATCGTCCTCATCTTCATCATTGTCATCATCATCTTTGTCGTCGTCAACGTCATATTTTTCACCATCATCGTCGTATTTCTCATCCGTTCCTTCATCTAGGTCATTTTCCTCACTGTCAAAATTTGTTTCTTTGTCGTCATCATCATCTTCTTCGTAATTGTCATCTTCATCATCATTATCGGCATTATCTTCATCTTCATCATCATTCTCATCTACTTCATCACTACCATCATCGTGATCACCGTCTTCATGATCATCCCCTTCATCTTCCATATTGTCAGGTTCCTCTGTGCTATCAAGTTCTTCATCTTTGTCATCAGCTTCAGAAATATGTATATCTTCTTTATGATATAAATCGTTTGCCTAAATTAGATATGTATTAATGAACAATAAAATGTATGACTATTTTTTTTCTAAAATGTTAATAACCACCATCCTTTTCACAACAAGAAACATAATTCAAAATTAATATTATTATGTCAAAATATGCAGTCTGAAAATGAAGTGAAATTTGTGCATTAATAAATATAATTAATATTAGTATTCTCATTAAAAGGTAACTGATAAAGACATCAGTTGTTATGAGTAGCATCATGTGAATATAGTAAGCAAGAGGTGGTTTCGAGCTAAATATCATCACTAGCAAAATGGCAGAGTAAGACAAGCGTGGACTGAACTTCTTTTATAATTAAACAAGGGTGTCACAAACTCATTCTATTTCATGTGGTTTTTGGCATATTTGAGAGTCTGGATTGTACTACCCTATCTCCTCCTCCTCCTCCTCTTTTATACCAAAAATTGAGTAAAAGACAACAACAATTCATCAACATGTATTTGTTTCTATATACATTTTTTCGCTATTTAATTTATTTTTATCAACCTTGTATAAGTATACTATGTAACATAAATATGTTTCCACTTATTGGAAACCTATTTGGCTTAGTTGCAACAACACAGATTTTAGATAAATAGATATGTAGGAACACTAGGGTTTTCTGCAGTTGGGAATAAATGTACCTATCAATCATTTTGAATGATAACTAACAGGGGACAACCCTTTTTCCGCTCTTTACTGAAAGGTCTCACACACAGATCATAGTCAAAAATTTTTGGTGTTTTGTTTATTACAAATAAGATTTTTTTAATAGAGCTTACTTACATGATGCTTTAGCTCCAATGTATGCTCATCATGATGATCATCATCATGGACATCTTCTATCCAGCCCTCCAATACTCCAGAATAGCGTGATTCTACCGAATTTGCTTCCACTGTTCACAAAGAAAGAGTTCACATAAATAAACTGTCATTGTTTTTATTATATATTAGTTGACCCGACAGCCGTTGCCTTGGCATTATTGGAAAATACGTGTTCATGGTAACATGTAATTTTATGTGGACGAATAGTGTATTTTAAGTCGAGATACCAACTACAGCATTATATATATATATATATATATATAAATTATAGCCATTATGCTACCGAGGACTAATAACCATATAACAATAAAGTTTAATCAAAATCCGTTTCGTGTAAAAGCCGCACAAGACAGACAAAATGACATCTTCTACAGTTTTGTATGTTTAAATATATAGATTTTTATATATATTTTAAACAGAAGTGAGTTAAAATTATAAAATAATAAACTTACATTCAGATAATCCTCTATTTTCTAAAATAATTAAGCCAATCAGGGTACATAACACAGCGAGCAGGGAAAAAAATATTATCTTGGCGCACCAGTGACCTCCTGTGCCGTGGTCATGTTGGGAATGCATAAATACATCTCCTTCGCCAAGAGTCGCTGAGGTGCCTCGAGGTTCCTCCACGCTTATTTCATCTGAAAGATTAATTTTGAAGATAAAAAGATGAGTTTCATAAATTGTGAAGACAAAATATGCTTATTTGTTTTACCTTTTTTCTTCTTCTTATCTTTCCGTTTCCTCGGTTGTACATCACCAGACATTTTCGGTTTTAGAAGTCTGACGCTAAAGAAGCGGCAGAATATTTGTTTCTACTGTTTCATAACACCTGTTTAAATAGTAAGAATAAAGACCTTTGTTTTATGTGAGAATACATAGGATTTATTATGATGCGCAATTTAAATAAATGTATGGACACGTTGAGAAATTAAAATAACCTACCGTACAAAGCACCACTGCCGCTTTCGTAAATTTATTTTAGATTTTAACCTAAAAATAACCGGTAGAGACAGCTGGGAGAGACAGGCCAAGGCATAGGTACAAAAAGTTTTACAAATTACAACAAGAGGAAGCGTGATTAAACTGAAGTTGACACTTGACTGCAAGTCAGTTGTCAAATTGACATTAGCAATAACTACGTTCCAAAAATTACTGACAGTACTCAGTATTTATTGCTGGAATGCACCCTTTGAATATGAGAATAAAAAAATTTGCACAAATTTTAAAACATTTTTACAACAATTGTAGAGCAATTGTTGTAAAAATGTTTGAAAATTTATGCACAAGGGCATACAAAAAATAAGTATGTCTTGGATAATAATGTATATGGAGTTAGAAATCCCAAGCTACAGAAAAACTGCACATTAACCAAAAAAAACTGCAAATCCATCAAATTTTCTCTAGTGATCCATTTTTTTGCATATAAACAGAAAAATCAAATTCTGGAATCTATTTATGGCTTTTTAAAATAAACATTATTATCCAAGATATACGCATTTTCTGTATGCTCCAATTTTCAAACATTTTTTACAACAATTCTAGAGGTGTGCAATTTTTTGTAATCTCATATTCAAAATATGCAGTTTTAAGCCTTTATCCTGTCTATTTTTTAATCTAAGATATCTTTACTTGAACGGCCAGGGCAGTTTAGGTCTGGAATGCTGGCTCAATAGTCAATATCGATGGAAGATTTGACAAATGACAGTCGACAGTAGTTGTAAGAGCAGTTCACAGAGTACTTTGTATTAAACTGAAAGAGCAGTTGTAGAAGTTTAATAAACAAACAATTATATTACTAGATATTAATGAATAATGAATATTGAACATATTATAAAAAGCAAAAAGAATTGAAGAGATAAGTTTTTATAATAAAATTTAAACTGTCTCTCACATAAAATTTGTAACCTTTTGGTTGTTTACCTTGTGCGCTCTAATAAAAAATTAAAGTTCGCACTGATTTTGGTATTAATTAGTTAGTTTTAAAAGATATCTACACCCACTTGTATATGAGTACCCAGTTATTCCTCTTTAGTTCATTTTCTGCTCACGCGAGATGTGTGAAGTAATTGTTCTATATGATGGCTATTCTTCAATGAAAAACAGCCATGAAATGCTTGCTAATTGCACATGCACATTAATTAAAGGACATACATTTAATATTATTATTGACACCATGACCCCTTGGGATTCCGATAAAATTATTACTGGTTAGTGTTTTAGTTAATATGTGTTTATCTCATCATTATTATTAACAGCCGAATAACATCCACTGATGAACATAGGCCTCCCCTTAAATCACCATAGTTCATCATAAAATTGTATTACTCATTATTGCTTAAATTTACAAATAATTTCTTTATACCATAGTTTTCATCTCTTGTTTACAATAAATGCCAAGAATAGATAGTCCACAATGTAGTATTTGGATTGTGCATTATTATTGCAAGTTAAGCTCTCTCTTTAAGCTCAAAAAAGGACAGGGTTTGATTATGTCAAGCTAAGTGTTCAGTTTTGTACAAGTAGGTATTTTCAGCTACTGAATGCAACTGGCTCACGACCATGGCTTATTGCACTCTTTGGTGAGACCTACTTCCAGCTGTGGTCAGCTGTTAATCCCATGAGTGTAACTCGTTACATTTCTCACATTTGGGATACTTGAAAGTTCTTGTACTATTCTGAATACCCACTGTACATAATCAATAACATATTTATAGAAATTGTCTATTTTAATCTAAAGGAACAGTTTTTCAATAAATTTATTGTATTTTTATAGCATTGAAGAGTCATGACTTGACAGTAAATGATATTAATTATGTGATATCAACCCACGGGCACTCTGATCACATAGGAAACAATAATTTGTTTTTGAATGCTAAACATTTAGTTGGATTTAGCTTTTCTCACAGAGACACATATTATATTCATCCATTTGATAAAGGTAATATTTAAGTATGTTGTTTCAATATTTCATTTATGTTATTACTAGCGGCACCCTGCGGTTTTACCCGCGTAAATTTCGATATCGTCGAAAATCCGGGGAGGTACCTCTCGCTTACACGAGACCGGCGTGAAGTGACAGCTGTGCTGTCGCGTTTCGTGCGGTGTGTAAGTAGCCGGTGGCCCATGGAGGTGGGAGGAGAAAGGAGGGCAGCGCATCTGTATAGCCTCTATAGTCTATGCGGATGTCTATGTGCGTCGGTGATCACGAAAATGAAATCATAAAAAAAAAAAAAAAAAAAATCATCCCATGGCATTCCATAGGAACATTTTTTCGGGATAAAAAATATCCTGTGTTAATCTAATTTACCCTCTATGTGTGTGCCAAACATCATGAAAATCAGTTCAGCAGTTTTTGAGTTAATGAGTAACAAACAAACAAACATACAAACTTTCGCATTTATAAGATATAAATAAGATAAACAATGTGGATATCAAGTGCTAGTGTGATTGCTGCATTACACCAACATTGGCCAGCAGTGACCAGATAACTTTCCTATTTAAGTAACTCTGAAGTAATATTTCTACTTTCGTGTTTTATGAAATTAGTCCCTGATAGAAGCGCAAGACATTCTCTGGTTACCAAGAGAGCTCTCATGATCTGCAGACACTCACCATTTAAGATCTAAAGTTTGATTATACCCATACAAAAAAAACTATGAGAAGTCCTCACACAATGTTTATTTTTATTTACATTTCTTTCTATTTATAACAGAAAGAAGCCAATTAACAAAAAAACATATTATTGTTGTTATTAAATGAAATAAAAAAAAATATTTTATTTTTGCTATAGCCTGAGTAAAATGCGCATTTTTAAGTGATAATGAAATTCCAATATGGCGGGTGAATTGAGCGCCGAAATAATAAATAAGTTGTCAAATTATTAACAATTTTAATTATTTATCTTAGGTGAAGAATTGATATTAAATGAGCATGTAAAAGTCATACCTACTCCAGGGCACACATTATCAGATATCACTGTTTTGGTTACTGCAAAAGATGGAGTCTATGCCATAGCAGGTAGGTATTAGTTACATTTTAAAATATTATTCATAACATTTTTCTTTAGCTTGACCTACCTAGCTTCATGATTTCTGGTCCATGGATTGGGTACTAACCCCAACTCCATATCTAATAATTACAAAATATTTGAAAACGCGGACCTAGTTTTTTGTACGTTGCCAAATATCAATTTCCTGAATCTTATCTTCTTTCCTCTGTAATCGTAAGTAGGTAATACTACCTACAAACGATTCTAATTGTGTTCAATCACATAAGTAGCCGCGCAATGACGAATAATCTAGACTCGAGCGAGATCGACTCGGCGAGTCTTTTTTTTTCGTCATTCTGTTCGTTTTCTTTGAAGTTATAAGGCTAGTTTACGCTCATCACTTTTGTTCTTACCTACTGTAGAGGTTTATAGAGATTAAAGAGTGGTAGAAAACACTAGTCAATACCGCTCTCTTGTTGTCCAATGTGCCACTGCACATTTATAAACACGAGGGTAAAGAACAATCACTTTACGCTTTTTGACGACCTGGCTGGCGTAGTGGTACAGTAGTCGGATAAACAGAGCATGTTGCGCCAGGGGTCGCGGGTTCGAATCCCGCCTTGATCATGGATGTTTATCGATGCATTTATATAATAAAAATATGAAATTTATAAAATATATTTCCGTTGTCTAATACCCGTAACACAAGTCCATACGGTACTTAGCACGGGGCTAGACTAAAGGAGTGTAATATGTCCACAGATATTATTATTATATTATTATGACGCTGGTATAATGTGCGCGAGCGCACTATTTTGACTGCTGATGATAAACTGGAAATCTAACCAAAAAATCTAAATGATTCCTCTCCCATTCTTTCACAAACCCTCAGCCAACAGTCTAGTCCATTGTGGTGTACCCAGAGACTAGTTCTAGACTGCTGCTTCTGATTTCACTTCAGATATGTCCAAATGCATATTTAGATCCTCTTTAGTTCGACCGTTAAATGAAGTTATTTGCTGAATTATAATTCTTAAATTGTAGGAGACTTATTTGAGAAATTAGAGGACATTGAAGATTTTAACATCTGGCTCGACGCCGGTAGTGAAGATCCATCGAAACAAGCAAACAATAGAGTGAAGGTCGCCGATTTAGCTCATTGGATAATTCCAGGCCATGGAACGAAGTTCAAAGTAACAGATGAAATAAGAGAATCTTTAGAGAACCAATTGATTCATTTTTCTGTATAAACATATTTGAAATAACTTATGTTTTTTTATTCCATTACTGCTGGACATGCTCATAGATATACGAGGGTGGATCTAAAAGTTCTAAGCCCGACCAAGAAATGAAAGAAAAGTGGGTCTAAATTTATTTTTATTTTTCGACATAGTCTCCATCTAGCTCAACACACTTCGTCCACCTGACCTGCAAATTGTTTATCCCCTCGAATAAAAAAAGATTCCGGAAGGTCGGCGAAATAGTCGTTTACTGCGACTCTTTGGTCGAAAATTTCGAGCCACCCAAATGTTTTTTTTAAATTTGGAAATAAGTGATAATCCGAGGGGGCTAAATCCGGCGAATAAGGTGGTAGTGGTAGTAGTAAGGGGGCAGCAATTGGTAGCCACAATCATTGATTACAGACATTGCTTCAACGAAGTGTGAACACGTGCATTGTATTTGTAATTTATAGTTTGACCTTTCGGTAAATAATCTACAAAAATTCTTCGCATTCCAAAAAACAGAAGCCATGACTTTGTTAGTCGACAAAACGACCTTAGCCTTTTTCGGTGTAGGAGAGCCTGATCTTTTCCACTGTTTGGATTGTTGCTTTGAATCAGGAGTATGGTGGTGAACCCAGCTTTCATTCATGGTAACAAATCTAGACAAAAAGTCCTCGGGATCAGTCTCAAAAAGTTCCAAACAGTCTCACGAAATTGTGTATCGAACTCGTTTTTGTTCAGCTGAAAGCAACCTCGGAACCCCGCGAGCAGAAACCTTATGGAACCCCAACTCTTCCGTTATATATCCGGCCATAACTAATGTTTGTTATCTCAGCTATCTTACAAATGGTCAAACGTCGGTCACCCAGTACGAGATCACAAATTTTATCGATGTTTTCTTTCGTGGTAGAGGATGTAGGCCTTCCACTCCTAGGATCATCTTTAATGCTCTCACGACCGCGCTTAAACTCAGCTACCCACTTTTTGACACTGGAATACGATGGAGCAGACTCCCCCAAAGTGATCACCATATCTTGATGGATGTCTTTTGGTGATAGGCCTTTTTTATTGAGGTACTTAATTGACTGCACGGTGTTCAATTTTCTCCATTATTGAAAATTGCGTCAGTTTGCTTCAAACAAATAATCACAGAAAATTTATATTGTGCAGTATCGGAATGAAACTGCGCACAATAAATCAATATGACACATACTAACAAATGACGGTAGATTTAAAAAGATGTCATAGCTCCATGTAGGTTAGGCCACGAACTTTTGGATCCACCCTCGTATTTGTATAATTCTTACAGACGGTGCCATCCACGAAGACACCCCCACTGGCTACGGTCCTCCCGTTCAAATTATGTAGCCGTAAAAAGACATCTAAGCTCTCACGCTTTCCTCCGGAAAGTCACTACTTTCTTAGGGAAAGCATTCGATGTGGGAGCTTACGTGTGAATAACAGTTATGTAGATACGTATGGACGCCAGAGGATATTAAAAGACTGCTCGTTTGCCTGACGATGGCAGCGTAGCGCTGCTAGTACTCTATTTAAATGAAATGCATAATTCCAGGGGCGACATATTTAAAATTATTTTTTTTATATATAAAAAAATAGATATAAATATGACAACTATTTCTACATCCAAAAACTTTTCTTTATATTAAAAATATGCATTGACATCACATAGTCCCTTTGAAGAGACACATAAAAAGAAGTAGATCCAATACTGTATTCAAAGGTTATGAAATTAAAGAACAAACTGCCAAATGAATAAATTTTTATTATTCAATAAGAATAAATTCTGGTCTCAGTAAAGTCACATAATATATTCCATACCTATTAGGGGATGGAGGGAAAATATGCATTACATTAAATATAATTCACAATATAATTAAGATACAATTATATTTTATATGACACAAACTTAATTCTAGAAAACGTAGGAGCAATTACATTTAAAAATTCAAAATAGCAATTAGATGTGGCTTTATGAATCTTATAGGTTATAAAAATTCTTTAAATTACATTCAAAATCAAACAAGAAATATAGTTCTTAATTTATGCGTGCGAAAGATATATAAAAAAACATATATTGCATCGACAAAAGAATAGCAATATTTAGCTCTCATAAATTGAAATTAATAAGGATAATTGCAAGGCTAATCAATATACACTGTTACAATCACACGAAGCTTAATTAACGCGCCGGTGGACAACTTTTAAATGATATCTACGTAATTTGAGTCAAATGGAAAATTGTACATCTACAAATGTCTTTTTTTCACAAAATAAAATTACTAATTCGCTAATATATAATGAATTGGCAACACTAGATTTGTAGTTTATTAAAATGACAGGACCAGTAGGGTAGCTTTATGCAGATGACACACAGAAAGAAGCCTATAAATTAAAGGATCTATCTTAACTACAAAGATCCTATTTACAGTGTTGGTTACAACTTTAACATGTACCCGGCCGCCATACAGCTACGCCACTGGTCCAAATAATAAATATATGAGATTTTTTTCTAAAATTTTTCTAATAACTTAAAATAGTACAACAAACCTAATCTAGATGCGGCCTGCCGCTATATATACTATGGTGCTATTTCATAGACTTAACTTTTGATTCCCTGAATATATTTAAACATAACACTAACCATAATTCGTTAACATTGTTTTATTTGTAAAATAATTTTACAATGTAAAACCTTTTAGAAAATATTTAATATAAAGAATACTTCTTTTTAAAAATCAACCCTCTAGTCGCATGCGGTGTAAGTTTTAGTTTCAAAACTGAAATGGCACCATCGGCAATAAGTGAGATTAAAAATTCATCTATGGCTACACTAAGCTAAGATCGAGGTAAAATATATAACACCAAATTCACAGTAGCAAAATACATTTTCTGTGGCACATGGAGTGTTCAGATGTTACTTCCAGTAATACCCTCTACGGATATTCTCGTGTCGACCAGGCCGGGCCAGAGTTGCTGCGTGCAATGTTACCAAAATCTCTATTAAATACTTACACTAGCTACAGTACGCTAAAAAGTCGACCTTATATCACAGCCAAGGGTCAGTAAAACAACAAAACTCAGACATTGCCATAGCCATTCCGTATATTATAAGATAGCTGCAACAGAAAATATAGACTATTAAAATAATATTATATAGTTATAGGCGTGAACAATATCACATCAAGTTGAAGATGAGAAAACGTGAAATAAATAAATATATTGAGATGAAAATGAACGGCTTCCATTAGATAAAGTGTACCTGAGGATCGATGCTCGACGGTACAGTTTCGGTTTCGTCAATACATAGGTCAGAATCAGAGTCCGTCCTACGCAAGGTGTTGTCCTGGAAAACAATTTATTACATGACATTAAGACCCTAATATATTGATTTATTATTTAAGAATATTATTTTATATCATTCGGAGAAAATATGGTAATTTAGGATCAAAGATCAATATGACCAGGTTGATGTACCTACCTATTTTCACAGTAACAGTCACAAAGAGACTTTGTTAAAATTACCAAAATATTAGGTAGGTAATCGAAACGCACAAAATAGTCACATAATAAATATTTTAATGGAATGAAAGAAAGATACAGGGAATAAAGGAGAACTTTTCTTTACAAAACTTCATGTCTCTTTTTCCATTTAATTTTTAGATAGTTTCGCTATCTGGGCTCGTGAGACCTCTTCTAGTGTGTAAGACTACCGTAGCTCACTTTCCAGTGCTACATATCATAGTATAATGACGCGATCTCGTGTATTTCTCTATCCTAACGCCGTCCATTTCAAGCTAAAGACAACACATACCGATTGCGTGTACTGCCTCGTGGTGGTGAGTATCCGCGCTATGGGCCGCATGAACGCCGGCAGCGTGTCGGTGAGCGGCGGGCGCGCGTGCGTCAGCAGCGGCTTGAGCAGCCGGCTGTCCAGCGCCCCCCACAGGCGGGCCAGCCGCGCCTTCTCACCGCCCTCGGTGGTGTCCCGGGGCGTCTCCTAGAGGAAAATAATGTTATATTCGTGTCTTAACGTTCCTCGTTACAATAAATCTCGTTTTTTTTACGTATGCAGCGTCAGTTTTAAAACATCTGCTCACAAATATAGCGTATTTTACAACAACATTTATTCTACTTTTGACATAACTCAATAATTTAATTTTAAAATTTTTTTAAAGTTTCTCGTCCTTGTGGACAGTTAGTATACCTCCCGACACCCCTCACGTTCCCCGTTGTACGCGTCATGAGTTTGTTGACCTTATCTTCCGTAGGTACGCGATGCATTTATAAACTTAGGACTAAAAATTAAATTCATATTTATTTATAGTCCGGTCAATTTAGACATAAAAAAGTGGTAAAATAACAATAATTCCCGGAAAGCCAAATTTTGGTGGAGGTCTATGGTTTGCCATTACAAATCAAGTTTTAAAAGTCCCCATCGATCCTATGTGTGCTTAAAAAGTTATTCGAGGTCAAAGGTCAAAATTTGAGGTTCTTTGGATTTTGCTTGAAAAGTTTTATCAAAAAAAACTTTATACCAAAGTTGTAGATCTTAAAACTATCTACAAACATGGTATCAATGATTTTTTCCTAACAGTTACCATTCCTGAGATATCGCGATTCTAAGAATCATATAATACTCATATAATAGTCATATGTTTCACATAGCGAATGTCGGTCCTTGTAACACTACGGACAATAGAATAGTCATAGAACAAATGTTGTTAAAGATGCTATCTATATCTGACAGCTTGCTGCTGTTTCAAATATAACATTATTTATATTTTTACAATCAAACATCGTAACGGAGTTTATCGAGGTTTAAGTTCTTAAACTTCAGGCTTGTGAAATATTTATATAAATCGCTATAGTTCACCGAGTATGTTGTAAACTTTTTGATGGAGAAATAAGATTTTTTTATAATTTTTACTTTTCATTGATATAGTTTTACAATTATTGTGACAGGTTTCAATATTATAATACGTATACCTAGTCATGATGAAAGTGGTAACACTTTATTTATTAAATACGTGATAATTTTTTGTTGTATACATGGTAATGAGAGATTGATGAATCCGGTAGTAGATGTAAAATTATATCAATAAAGTGATGTAATGAATTTTCATCAAGAACCAACAAAACACTCCATCAACTGGGTATAGCAGTTTATTTATTTATAGCAGTAAACAAACCGCGATAACATCCGTTAAAATAATTATAATGTAAAAAAAATGACCTATTAAAATACCTGTAAATACTTAATATATGGTAAGACAATGTTAATAATATATTTAGTTAAAAGCAGTACAACTCTGTCTCAGTATCTGTGCTCTATGGCATATGATCAACCTCTTTTCCCATTTCAAACCCCCCCTTGTCTTGAAGCCTTCAGGGGCCTCTGTAATCTATACCAGAGCGCCGATATGACGTCATTGACGCCAGACTCACAGTTACTCTGACAGGGTTATATATTACACATTTAAGAATATAAAGCTATAATAAGTTAGTCAAAATTGTACAGTTAATTTTACTTAGTAAATGAGAAAATCCAATAATCAAATCTCAATATTAAGTGAAACACACACAAATTATTTGTTACACACATTATTTACACCAATATTAATGTATAAGAAAATATTTGCACTGAGTAGGTACAGGGAAGGCTAACAATTGGCACGCGAAGATATTATAATATATGTACACTAAATTGGCGATGGAGGAATATAAAAGGCAAATTAGTCTAATAAAATAGTTGATAAGCCATAGTAACAATGGTTTGCCATCCCTGTCCTAATATTCTAGTCTAAAAACAAAATATTACTAATGATGTGCACTGCATTAAAAATCTACACAAAAATGCATGCATGTGCGTATTATGTCATGCGATAATGGACAAATTACAAAATATGTTTAAGAGGTAAAAAATATAACATACTTCCCTATAATTTAGTTGCCAAGGCATAACCACTTCGTTTTCGCCATTCCCCCATTTAACTACCATGCGGCCTTTCTAAACGTAGAAATCAAATAAAAATAATAAAATAACATGCATAATGTGGGTAAGATAATTTTGTTAAAGTAATGGTAAGTGTCAAAGTAATTTTTAAGCATTTAAAGGCCTATACGAGTACCGAGTGTTTTTGTATTTAGGTACTCAGAATAAAATTTTATAACAAGAATAACTGGCTGTGTTAACGAATGCTATTAAGACGGATATAAGCTCCTTAGAAAGGACGTTTTCAGTTAAGAAACAAATTAAGAGAATCATGCTAGATATGTTTTTAGTTTACTGTACTATGTTATTTTGTTTATTTCATGCAGACAGTATGTTTGTCTTACTGTTGCCCTTTCGTTTCGAGGCGATTGTGCGGTGTCCATGTTTTGGAGCCCGTAGATAAGATCAGAAGGCTGAACAATAAAATTTTATCTATGAAATTTCTGTGCAAAATTTGTTGATTAACAAAAAAATAAACGACATCCCAATGGTACAGAATAAGCTTGGAATAAAATAGTTACAATGCATTTTCGATAATATAATACTTACTTTTAACGGATTGGGTCAATCTACATTATTAATACATTTTCGAAATAAAGTTGTAAAGACTTTAAAGTAAATAAATAAAATTTTCGAGTAAACGCCATCTTGTGTTAATAAAAATTAAATAAATGTTTGTATTCAATACTATATATGTATATTATTTAATCTGTATCATTGGGGCTATCAACATTCAGGGCGTAAACTAAAAGCCTACGAGAAGCACAATGATATCGTGTAATGGTACATATGGATGACATGTTAGTGTGTTCCGATATAAAGCCCAGGGCCTCAAGCGAATGTTAGATGCTCGTATATACATACCGATCTGCCAGAGTCCGTGGCCTGGTACAGCTACACAACAAGTACCTTATTAATTACATGCGAATAGCTTGATTGCGCGATTATCAAGCGAGCGCCTGCCATTCTTTTAGATCTTCGTATTTTGAGCTTAAACTTCTCTAAGACATTAATGATTAATTAATTATATTAACTGTATACAAAAAAAAACTGAACGCAATTCTAGGTGTTAATTAAAAATTCTAGTTCCATATATGAATTAGTCACGTGTAACGTATCCGTTGCAATCAATGTCAGCACGCAAGCGATAAACATATAACTTGTCATTATCTTTTAATCCCATAAATTCCTTCTATTTACAAGTATGAGTAAAATTGGACTTAAAATTTAATCACACTTACATAGAATAAGCTAGAATATGCCCAGAGAAGCTATTTGCGAACCACGCATGCGTACTAAAGGGGCGTGGCGTCGAGTGCGTGCAAATACGATCTTTAACTACTTTAATATATATATACGCTTTAGTTTCTTTTAGCATTGTAGAATTAGTAACGTTAGTCTATAGAAAGTAATAGAAAGAACCTAACCTTTAGGAGTTGAGAAGATACTCTTTGAGCGTTGCATAATTAAAATTTAATAATCTTAACAGTTCAGCTCTAAGCTTGTGAGTTCATTATTAGAAATATAATGTTGATCTAAAGAAAATGGCAGAGCTTGAAACGCCGTCAATCTATTGACATACCAGTGTATATGATTACTTGTCCCGAATAACCTTATAACCTATAGTTTGTAAAGGATTGATGAGTTGTATAATAATTTACACTATATTACCAGAACAATATAAAACATAGTATAATGAATGTTCAAAATGTATTATATAATGTAAACGATATGCTTAAATACTGACATAAATGAATCTCGAAAGACGCATCAGGTAATTGTAAAGTAATGTTTTGTAGATGTAAGAAATAGCAACATTTCTTCGTTTTTTTGGCCATGTCATGTCATGTCATAGTATAGAAATAGATTTGAAATTAGTCATTTTTATCATTTTATGTACACTTATAAGTATGGAAGAGGTATTTAGAAATATAATAAAGAATATAGATATACAATGTGCCCAACACAAAACCCTTAAATTTAATGTTTTGAAAAAGCCCTTGGTGTCCCTCCACTTTAAGACAATTTTTTTTAGGTACAATCTACGCTAAGGACGAAGGCCAGAGCAGCTTCATCGACATGGGAGGTAGGAGCGCGCTCTAGAAAACGGCCTCTGTATTAACATTAAGCCAACCAATAGTGTCAGTATTTAAGATGAGAAGTGATGTTTGGCCGCCTGTCTATTCTACAGAAACTGTCAAAGCAATATCTACAAGAAAAGCAAACACAAGACAAGAGTTGTTAGCACCGTGGCCAGCATTCTAAGTTATACACATTCATTTCAATTTCAAGTTGTCGTAAAAAAAAAAAATTTGAACATTTTGTGCTGAGTACCGACTACGATATTGTGTGGAAAGTTAAAAAAAGTGAATAAGTTGTATAAACAATAGATTGAAGATAACAGAAGGTACGTACACTCCTCACGTCGCGATATGGAAGCGCTTCATTTTCCTCGTTTTGGCCTTCGCTGTGAAATTAAAAAAAAAAGATGAATTAAAATTGAGAAAAAAAGAGAAGAAAAGAGAAAAAGAACAAAGAGGTGAAAACGATTGTAGCCACCACCACAACCACCGCCGACCATTTTGTCGGGTTGCTTGCTGTAGTGTGGTCCATTGGACGAGAAGGAAGGAGCGCGAGACGTCAGTGGATGTTGACAGTCTTCAAAAGTGACAGGCGCCTCCTTAGTCTTAAAAAAGACAAGAAGGTACGTCATAGTTTAATTCCTAGAATTGGCCGATGACCCATGTCTCCGTTCAATACAATAACTTCGTAAAAAAATCTACGTGTCTTCTGTTAAGCACAGAGTCAAAAAATAGCTAGACCGCCGATCCTCTGCGACGTACATCCAGCCCGGACCGACTTCTTCACGAATATTGTCAATACACCGCTTCCTATACTTATCTAGTCAATCAAAATTTCACCCTAAAACGCAACGTAAAAGATCATGTTATGCTTTTCATCGAACACTTTATACAGTATCTATACACCATATACAAGGTATATTTCTGTTAATGTGTCGCTGCAGACGGAGCGATAAATCATTGTCAGGTTAGGTTTGTGCGTTAGCGGCACGGGCGCAAGGCCTTTATGTATCGTTATCACTTAAACATAAACATCCGCATAGAGGCTATACACATGCGTTGCACCTCTTTTTTTTTTTTTTTTTTTTTNNNNTTTTAGGTAGAATATTAGAATATACGCTAGCAGACTGAGAGCCCAGTGCAGCTTCATCTGTATGAGAGGCGAGTGCCCTAAGGTAGCTCGAGCCTCTGTAATTTGTGGTCGAAACACCTCTTTTCATCTCCCACCTCCATGGGCCACCGGCTACTTACACACCGCACGAAACGCGACAGTATAGCTGTCACTTTACGCCGGTATCGAGTAAGCGAGAGGTACCTCCTCGGCCGTGCCGATCCAATTCGACTACAGTATAATGTCATCCCAGCCGATTTAGGCTATGGCGGCCGTCTATAAAGACAAGTCATCTGGGCTTATTCAGATGGGACGGCAGTCAGACACGACCGGAGAGAAATCAGACGAAGGACCGACGAATTAACGTGCTCTCCGAGGCACGGGGGTATAACACCGTCAACTTCCTGACTCCGGACTGTTATTAGAAATTTTTGGTCTGACCCGGGATTCGAACCCGGGACCTCACGTTTGTGGTTGAACACGCTTACCACTAGACCACGAGGCAGTTAATTCACGGTATAGATAGTAGTAGTAGGTAGCGGACAGTACCCGGTGGGTATGCGCAGGTAGGCGAGAGCGTGCGTGGCGGCGCCGCCCTGCAGCACGACGGTGGCGATGACGATGAGCGAGGTGGTGGTGAGCATGGCCTGCCGCGCCTCCGACACCGTGTTGCGGATGGCCAGCGCGAACGACATGGCGCCGCGTAGACCTGCAACACGACACAACATATTGTTCATTTCGAACAGAGTTATGGTCACCGCACACTTATCAACTCGGAAAGGGAACGTAAACGTATCGCCTGGAGCCGTTCAGTATTGTTTGTAAGAAACTCCATATTGTCACGCACACTAATGGGAAACATAACGTAATCGCCTCGCCTCGAAAAACGAAGGCGATACGTTTACGTTCCCTTTCAGAGTTGATAAGAGTGCGGTGACCATTATTTGTAAAACACCAGCAACCTCTCAGATATAGATAGCTAGCATGTTTTAGAACAACATTTGTTTGACGACTTTTCATAATTAGCTATTTTTTAATACAAAAAAAGTGATCATACAAATATGAATTTGTTTTCGTCTAAACACAGTACAGTTCATCTATATCTATACTATATAATAAATCTGTAGAAGGGTCAATTCTGTACATTGAAAATATTGAAAAAATAAATAGCATTACTGGATCGATACCAAACCCAAATATGCGATTAAAAAAATTTTTGTCTGTCTGTCTGTCTGTATGTTCGGGCATCGGGTGAAAACTAACGGTTCGATTTCGATGAAACTTGGTATAATTATACCTTATTATCCTGGGCATAAAATGGGACACTTTTTATCCTGGAAAAATACGTAGAAAAAAAATAAATCCATCCACGCGAAGATCAACATCCGCGCGGACGGAGTCGCGGGCGGAAGCTAGTGTTGAATAAAAATGGCTTATTTTTGTCACTGAGTCCTCCACTAAATCAGAATCAAATTTTAATAAATCAATTTTTCATATCAATTTCGCCATTTATATCACACCCTTAACGGTTCACTACTTACCGGAAAAGAAGAGCATGTGTTGGAAGTTCATTGGTATGGGTGGTTTCCTTCCCAGATTGAGGAGGAAGGAGAGAGGGTATATGTTCACTGCTCGCCCCAGAGTCGATGTGAGCTGTGCGCCGCTAAGGAATATATGTGTGTTTTTACTTTAATCAAAAGTCCTATGTCCTTTCTAATATCTCTAAGAATATGTGTACAAAGTTTCATGATAATCGGTTGAGTAGGTTTTGCGTGAAAGCGTAACAAACAAACTTACATTCACATTTTTATTACTAGTAGGAATAATTCACGTACACCTTTTAGTCTCTTTCTATGACCCATCGATAGATAAGGATGGATGAGTATGAGTGTAAGTGCTCGACTTACTATAAAATAGTTATTTTAAGTGAAGCAGCAAAACAAAAAAGACAAAACATTTCAATATAGGTACTTTTTTATATAGCCTGTGAAAGTGTTTCTATGGCAGTGTACTTTTACTTCTTTTATCAAAGCGAGGCCAGCAGTTTTTTGGACTCGTGTTGTTTTGTGTGCGGTGCACATTTCTTATTCTTTTTCAGTCGCACCACGCTTGGCTATACCAAAACAACGCTAATACGGCGTAGCAGATGAATTACTATCGCTTGTCGCAGTTGTCTTTAGTCTTTTTTTAAATTATAAGAGGGCAAACGAAAAATTTTCACGATTACCAACGCCCATAGATATCCGCATAGAGATTATACAGATGTGTTGCCCCCCTTCGTCCATGCGCCACCGGCTTACACACCGCACGAAACGTAAAAACACAGCTGTCACTTCACGCCGGTTTCGTGTAAGCGAGAGGTACCTCCCCGGTCGTGCCGGCCCAATTCGACTACATGCATTCATGCAACATGGCACTACCTCTTACAAAAAAGTTTATTATTATATATTTTTGTGTAATTTGTATGTAAATTCGTTACAAACGTAACGAATTTGCTAAAAAGTACTGGACCGATTTTAAACATGCATAATTTTGCATTAAAATGGTTAAACCATTTTAATGCAAAATTATCAATGATTAATATATGTACTTTTGTACTTTTTGTAGATGTACTTTTTAGGGTGGGGGGAAAATGCTTCATTCACTTTTTTTCAAATATGTAGTTTGATTCGACTGTTAAGTAGGAATTCCATGTCGGCCCATAGACCCTTATATTCTATTCACCCTTCTTGAGTTTAAAAAGGATACGAATCCAGCGATGATGAACCACGGGTCGAAGTGGTGTTTCGGGAACGTGAACATGGAGACGCCGATGTACGTGAAGATGAAGTTCTCCGCGAGGAAGTTGAGCAGCTCGAACAGCTGCTTGGTGCGGTTGCGAGAGTCCGCCGACAGGTTGTTGTAGGTGTAGTGCGCCTGGCATATGCCGCAGAACAACACGGCTACCACGCCTGGAAATTGAGAATATTTTATTTAGAACGGGATTTCATTAATCTCTAATTACTACTACCGGTTAAAACCGATCCCTGACAGATATAGAGATAGATAAATAGCTAGTTAGATAGATAAACGCTTTATTTGCAATTACGAATATCAGCATTTTTTATTCGGAATGGTATTTTACAAATTTCTTTGTCACTACTAATCTGGTGCTCCATGGGCTAGGTCTATTACAAGAAGTGGACATCCTCTCGCTTCGTCGCTGTCCTAGCTGCTGCTGATTAGACAATTTTTTAAGACTCCCTTAGATATAGAGATTACACATATGCGATGCCTTCATTCCTCCTCCCCGCTCCACACTCCACGAAACGCTACAGCACACACTTTACGCCAGCATAGTGTAAGCGAGATGTACGTTCCACGTGGCACTACCTCTTGCGTTATGTTGTCACATTACCTGTGAGCTCGCACACCTTCGCGATGAGGAAAGCGGCGTACGACATGAGCACGAACAGCGCCGACTCCAGCAGCGGCCAGTCGCGCACGTGGGTGACGTCACTACCTCTTACTGTTGTCACATTACCTGTGAGCTCGCACACCTCCGCGATGAGGAAAGCGGCGTACGACATGAGCACGAACAGCGCCAACTCCAGCAGCGGCCAGCCGCGCACGTGGGTGACGTCACTACCTCTTACTGTTCTCACATTACCTGTGAGCTCGCACACCTCCGGGATGAGGAAGGTGGGTACGACAGGAGCACGAACAGCGCCGACTCCAGCAGCGGCCAGTCGCGCACGTGGGTGACGTCACTACCTCTTACTGTTCTCACATTACCTGTGAGCTCGCACACCTCCGGGATGAGGAAGGTGGGTACGACAGGGGCACGAACAGCGCCGACTCCAGCAGCGGCCAGTCGCGCACGTGCGTGACGTCACTACCTCTTACTGTTGTCACATTACCTGTGAGCTCGCACACCTCCGCGATGAGGAAGGCGGCGTACGACATGAGCACGAACAGCGCCGACTCCAGCAGCGGCCAGTCGCGCACGTGCGTGAACTTCGTCATGTGAGCATACGTTAAGGAAAAATACACAAAAATATACGCTTACAACTACACAAGTTATTAATTTTACTCCGTATGGCCTCTATAGAACAGTGAACTATACATTTGATCATCTAATGATCTTTAGCAAAGTTGTTGTGTGAGCCGATGAAGGTTTCTTAATTAGGATTTTCAAAGTTTCAACCCTTAAGGGTCAATTCACACCAAAAGCGCGGCGTAGCGCAGCGAAGCGAAGCGCAGTTTATGTGTCATATGAATTTCAACTTTATAATAATTACTATAATACTCGTAATCGCATGAGAAACTCGAACGAGTCTCGCGGATTCCCGCGACTGCGCGAGAATTCGCTGGAATCCGCGCGGAAGTCGCGAGAATTCGATAATAAGTACTACAGTAATGAAAATAAAGTTTAAATTTATATGACACTGAAAGTG
>LUGF01044801.1:46299-68709 GCA_001625245.1 Calycopis cecrops
TTCAGAATTAGGATTTTTAAAGTTTCAACCCCTAAGGGCGTGAAATGGGGCTTGGGGTGAAGTTTATCAATCATGTGACGAGGGTGAAACCGTGGGACACAGCAGCAGTTATAAATAAAATGACAAAGAATCAAATTTTACACAGATTGACCTAATTGAAGTTTATGGTTTATAGAAGGATAAATAGTGGTGTGAAACTACTTTTGACGACATTCCAGTATAGAGTCCTACAGGTTTTATTTAACTTTATTACCGCACATCCCACACAAATAAGAAATCAAAAATAAATGTACGTCACACGAAGACAAAACAAAATACCTAATAATATTCCTAGGTAGATGTTCAATTTTTAGTTATTTATTTTTAATTTGTAGTTATTTTTTGTAAGTAATTATTAAAAAGATGTTTTAGTTAAATAAGTATATTTGACTTGAGACGTTATAGTACGAGAATATCGCTTAGTTTCGTGGCTTGAGCATTTGCGCTGACGTAACTAAATCGTCCTTGGTAGTTGATAATGTAACAAGCACTTAATGTTCTTAATGCACTAACAAGTTGTTGTGCGATTATAAATTATAATGTGAAAAGGATATCAATGCTGTGAAGCATCCCATGAGAGCACCGACCAGCAGGGAGAGACTGAATATAGCAATGAAATCTCCGATGGCCCCCAGAAAACCAGTGATCTCAAACCCTCCATCGCTGGAATATCTCTTCTCGTAATTCTGTATGGCCCTGTAAGGAAAGAAAGATAAAATTAATCAACTTTAAATTTTCCACTGCTGGTAAAACGAACTTTTCCTAAAAACAGTGACTGTTATTTTAGAGACAGGTTTTAAATGAAAGTGTCATAGTTAAATTTTCTATCATACTAGTCCTTCATTACCTAACGAGATTTAATCAGAATCACTGAAACTAAAACATTTAATTACCAGTTACTTCTTTATTTATCAATTAAGTTCTTCATAGACTAGTTGGAATCTCATTGTCGTCCTGATTCGGCGGCCATTAACCTCTAACCTCATCTACATCATCACCATCATGAGCGACAGGACGTCCACTGCCTGCCCAACCTCGATGACTGTAATAACTTTGCAAACGTATTCGAGGGCAACAGCTGATTGCAATTTTTTACAATTAGTGTGCATAGACTGTGTAATGTATGTGATATTTAATCAAACTTGTAATTACACATCCGATACAGTATCAAAGATGTAGTGTGAACCGGACTGAACCGGTTTAGGGCTTGGGTACAATAACACATTACATGAACTTGTACAACGCAAGGTTGCAACCGCTTGTATTGCGGCACATAATCCTATTGCCGTAAGTCGCGGTAAATCGTCGAGACGAGCGCAATGCCGAGTGTTAGACTAGCTCAATGAATGCCAAGACGATTAAACGTCAATCACTTTTTTTTGGTTTCAGGGGGTAATTGGTACCAATGAGGTGGGATGTGGTGGATGTGTCGTCTCTATAAGAAATACCCACTAATGCCTGTGCTCAGCGGCCCGAGGATTGAGAGTGGTCTTTTTATAGGCACAAAAAAGCTAATGGGGGTCCCTAAGGTTCGTGGGACCCTGCCCATGCTGTGCTACCTGTACTGGAATGTCTCAGATCTGTCAGCAACAATGCACACGCGTCAAACATATACGCGAATGCACACACATAAAATCTATTTTAAAGGACTGCGGTTTATATGTATACCTTAAAGCTGACGCAACAGTTAGGAACTTGGCAGTCTATTTATATAGTAGCCTTTGTCATGAGCTGAACATAGCAAAGTTACCGATATGTAATGATTAAATTTAGTTATTTTCTCCTACTTACGTTGAAAGTTCGCATTATTGTCTCTGTGCGTTTTATTCCGCGGGAAGAAAGTAGAAGTACAACAAGGGAAAAGTACAAGCTTTCATCGTTCGGTGGGATAAGAGCACAGGCAACATGGAAATAAAGTGCAAAACGCGCGGAAATAATTGTAGCACTTTACTCCTTTGTGGCACTATGTACCTATGTGACCTATATTTGATGTGTAGGAATTTTCAATTTCCAAGCTAAGGTATTGTCTGATTTCTCCCCGGTCATGTCGGATATCTTTGTGTGTATGTGTCTCTGGGTGTGAGAGTGAGCACGAACTTCATCTATATGACTTGCATCGTAGGCAGTCTCAATAGATGTCGGCCGTATCCGATTTCAGCTGGTACGAGGAATTTATCTGGTGGATGTAACAAACGTCGCGCACGATTTATCCTATTATATGACTCGTGTTACTATTTTGTACGTGTGACACTCGTGTTACTATTTTGAAACTCGCGTTCGCTCGTTTCAAAAAATCACACTCGTGTTTTAAAACCCTTCATTATATGACAGTTGCATAAACTACTATTATATTATAGCCTAAATGTTACCGAGCACTAATACCTAGTATAACGGAAAAACTTTTACCGAAATCCGTCCATCCTTTTATAAAAAAATAGTTTTTGCGTGAAAGCCGTACAAGACACGGACAGAATTAAGTCCTACAGTTTTATTACATGTATAGATAGATTGAATACTATCGATTACGCATAATTTTAATTATTAATAAGTATTTGGTCTGAGGTGCGTTCTAAATTCATTTAGTAGTGCGTTCACATATTTGGCTAAAGCTACAAGTTTTAAGCTACTGCGCATCAAATTCTATTCTAGTGCGCAATTATTTACGCCTACAAATACGCTTTATTCCGCTTGTATGACCCCGATATGACCAGGTCGGACAGGAAAATATTACCTTAACGTAATGACGTTTTTATTTATACCAGACAGTTGTATGTGTTGTGATATGACACGAACTACTTGCCACTTGTTACTTCGTATAATTGTAAAACTTCTGGCGCAAGCTGGCGAGTGCGTTACAAAAATATGTGATCGAGCGAGGCCAATGATAGTTGTCATTCAAATTTGATTCAAGTGATTTTATTTGTATTTAAAAAATAAATATCATATGACATGTTATGTCATTGTAACTACGTATATTGAATTTGTGTGTAAATCAATGATTAAGTTTTACTTCAGTTGTATGGTCTAAAGCACACACTTTATTTATTTATTTATATTTTTCTATTTATTTCAAGAACAAGACTCTTTATTTTAGTAACAAATTTTACTTAAAAGCTATACTTATTAGTAATGAAAAGGAAACCTGAATGACTTATCAATATACAGCCGAAACTACCTTACCTTACCTACTTGATATTTGATACCGTATGTTGTACCCTTGTTCATTATGGAAGTGAGTACGAAGAAAAGAATTTTAGAAATTCAACCTTCAGAGAGGTGAAATATGGGGGTGAATTTTATAAGGAATAAAAACGCGGTTGAAACGGCGGGGCACAGTTCAGAAATTAAATTTTCTTAGACTAGTAGTTAATCAATTTAAAATGTTCTTTATTCAGTTTCAGAAGTTTCAAAATAAGGACCATCGGAACATATGGGGGTTGCATGGTGTACATAGATGAATATGTATTTATATAACTTTATACTCAAACAACACAATGAAGCAATTCTATTTGCCTTATCTCACGAGGAAAATGTAAAATGTACATTATGTCATAAACTGGCTTTGAAAAATTAACGAGATCTAAACATAGTTGTCGAAGTAGCCAATTAAAATTAACGTACAGTCACAAGCAATTATATATATTATAAACTTCAGTTTAATCAAAGGAAGTTATTGTGACAGGTTACTAAAGTGTAGATATACAATATACATATTATTGCTCATGACTGTACCTTTAGGGGGCTTCTACATTCACGATGATATATGATAAAAGTGATATGTTGATAATGATATATTTTTTTTGGTGAGGGCAAACGAGCAGTCGGAGCCATTTTCATGACTACCGACGCCCACAAGCATCCGCATAGAGACTATACAGATGCGCTGCCCTCCTTAATTGATAGACAACAACAATCAAATCCGCCGTGTGCTTATACACACACACCACACATTGCTTTATTATTCTGGCCAGGCTGGCGCAGTGGTACAGGGCTCGGATAAGTGGAGCATGTTGCGCCAGGGGTCGCGGGTTCGAATCCCGCCTAGGTCATGGATGTTTATATATGTATTTATATGTATTTCTATAATAAAAATCTTAAATATATAAAAATTCTTAAATTTATAAAACATATTAAATATATTCCGTTGTCTAGTACCCGTAACACAAGTCCTTACGGTACTTAGCACGGGGCTAGGCTAACGTGGTGTGTAAAGTCCACGGATATTTATTTATTATTATTTATTTATTCTTACGAGGTCATTTTTTTATAGCATAGGAGGCAAACGAGAAAAAAAAATGAGATAAATTGCTTACTAAGCAGTTGCTATACACGCCCGCTCGTACGGCACCTACTGAACGCATTGTCTGCGACGAACATTTTCTTCAACAAACATTCCGATTGAATTCTTGTATTTGTTTACTGACGCCGCGACGCCTCTACACATGTTCCGAGCCGAATGATATTTGGATGCGAAGCCCTTAACCCGATTCCGTCATTAGGCCACGCGACGTTAACGTGACCGTTCATTAATGCGATGTGCGAAATATCTCGCCGATAGTGCCAGTCAGATTTCCGTAGCACCAGTTAGGTTTTTTTAGGGTTCCGTATCTCAAAGAGAAAAAACGGAACCCTTATGGGATCGCTTTGTTGTACGTCTGTCAAGACCTTTTTCTTTAAAACGCGTGAAGGGATTAAGCTGATTTTTTTGTCAAATACGGAGGTCAGTTACGTCTTGATGCCTTGAAAAAATCACACTTCTAAGTTGACGCAATAAAAAGTTATATCCATTTAAGCACAAATTTTGTATGAAAACGCACTTTTTCCAAAACCTATAGGGTACTTCCCGTTGAGCTAGAATTCTGAAATTTGGCAAGAAGTAAGTACCTTACAGTTTACATATAGGAATAAATCTAAAAATTGGTAAATAAAATTTATATCACTGGAAAAATCATTACCAACTTATGCATGTAGTTCGTTTCATACTAAATGTATGCAAGCACCCGCATATATAAGTTTATCAACTTGTCGCAGGAAGTGTAATTTTCTCAACGTCTATTACTTTTGCTCATACCTCCCGTTCCTACGGAACCCTCGGTGTGCGAGTCCGACTCGCACTTGGCCTGGTTTTTTATTGTTAAGGGGGCGGAATATATAGTACGAGCTGGGCCACATTCATGACTAGTGACTACCGACGACCAAAAACAAGCACAGAAGAGCCGCCCTCGCCCTCCTGGGGCACCTACTTACACACCGCCCGAAAAGCGACAGCGCAGCTATCACTACGCCAGTGTGTGGCACTACCTTTTACTGATTTCGTCGTTGGGTCATCACGACAAAACACGAAGTTAACGTCACATCTATCAGTTCGTATACGTACAATCATGTACATACTCTCATCTACATGTCATGTATGAACTGACAGATCATCGTAATTCGTAAGTGCCAGTCCTATTCGGTTGCAACGCATCACTTCCTCAATATATTAACGGGTTTATCCACATCGTTGATATCGTTTGCCTTATCAACATGGCGCAATGACCACGAAAGTTACACCGGCACTGGTGATTCATACGAGTTAATTATCAGAATATAAACATGAAAAAATAATATAATCTACTCACATACAGTTGATAAATACAATGTATACATTACCGTTATCGATATATAGATTAGTGACATCACTAGGTACAAACTCAAACTCTTGTTATGATAAAAACATAATCGAATTGGATTATTTTATAAACATCAAACGTTATAGACTATATAGTTCTGACCTAGACTAGATAGTTCTGACCTTGTAACCTATAAACCTGAGAACAGGCAATACAAACTTTCTTTGCTTTTATGAAATAATCGCAATCGACTATAACCCAGCAGGACATCAAGTTATTTTTTTAAATTGTAATATAATATATGTATAGGGGTATATATTATTATATTACAATTAATACTATTATTATTATAACATATGCGTTTGCCTCATTCCTCCTCCACCCTCTATGAGCCACCGGCTGTTTTACTTCCCCAGAAAGGATTTTACAAGAACACGTACTTTGAGATTATGTGCGTATGACAAGAGAGTATGTCGTATGTCAGTAAGGATCGTAGAGGATTGCCTTTAATTACATTTGTCTTAATTATTTCATAACACCTAATAGCGTCTGGGATGATTCCTATGTTAGTTGCTTAAGGTATGTTAGCTACAATGCTATTACATTTGTTTGTTATGCGTATACACTTTCATTGTATTAATTTTATTGTATAAATATACAGATATAAGACTCTAAAGAACCTCCGGCTTACGACACTTGCTACAGTGAACTTTCAACCCTAATGCCAATATACAGGGTTATTTTTAAAACACCAGCTAGCTCTGAGATATAGCTACCTCATCTTCAGCAACATTTTTTCTAATTCAACCTTTCATAATTAGCTATATTATTTTTTCATACAAAAATAAATATTAATTTAATTTTTCGCCCGAGCGTTACGAGTGCATCGCGTACCCACGAAGACTTGACCTGACCTTCAGCCCATGACGCGTGTGGTGGGTGGGGTGGTGGGGGGTGTCAGGCCGTCTACCAGCTGTCCACATGGATGTCTTACGGGCTTACCTGACTTAATGTGATTCTGGGCACTGAGGAGAGCTGACATTAGTATTTGGAATCCTTAGCATCATGCCTCTGTTAAAGAATATATTTGCATGTTTCAAGCGACATATTCGTCGTCTAATATAAACACATGCAACACGTTATCGGCTTCCAATTACGAATTTTAATTGCTGACGCGACGCTTCATTTTACGGTATCATACTACAGATATCGTCCAGAATCGGCGCCGAATTGAGTTCTGGTGGCGCCCCAGGCTTTGAAACCTTGAATTTGAAAGGGGGCCCCTATTACTAGGGCACAAAAATGATCTAAATACTTTTAAGCCTTACGTGACCAGTGGCTACAGCCCCTCTAAGCTTGGATCCGGCGCTGTTCAGAATAGTTAATGCCACAATAAAAATAAAGATATCGATTAAATTTTTGTCAAATAGACTTCCAGGTTTTTTTTTTAATTTAATTCGTATTTTGTGCTAGGTATGCGAGAAACGTATTGTATAGATAACCTCAATTTGTGACATTGATACAAACAAAAACGAGTCAGTTACATGAATATTTTTTTGAGGCAGTAGTCATTTCGTATATTATTTAAAATGTATATTAATTCGTCACTCATAGTTCATCATGATCATCATCATCATCATCATCAGCCTATTGCAGTTCACTGTTGGACATAGGCCTCTCCCATAGCACGTCACTGGCCTCTATCTTCGATTAACCTTTCCCACTTCCTGCCCACTTTGCGTATGCCGTTATAGTTGCGTTGAAAGAATCAATGCGTACTAGTACAATACTACATAATATAAGGACTATTTAGATAATACATATGTGTATTGTGTAACCATGGCTGCTTTATTAATTATTGTTATCAAAATAAAGAGATTGTGAAATGACTAATTAACTATTACATAAATTGTTGTCTAAGCCATTGTAACAAAAGTAATAACTAACAAACATAGCCATTTCTGACAAATGTTTATTTGAATGCTGTTTCTTTTCCTAGATAAGAATCTATTTCAAATATTTCCTTGATATATGTAGATTTTAGGTGATAGAATGTATTACCACTACTTGAAGAAAATTCGTATTATAACTTGAAAATATCTATTTTTTTTTGTCATACGAATACCACTTTATAAAAATAAATTACATAAAATATGAGAGACAGCCAGACAGACAGCACAGCTTTACGTCGGTAACATTTGGTCGTGACGTTGAGCCGAGTTACGCCCAATTCGGCTGCTATGCAATATAGCATTACCTCTTAGCACATGCCACATTATAAATGAAAAAGTGTACCTTTATTAGCTAGTTATGTTTTTTAATATTCTGCTGTAAATTTATAAATTTCATTCAACTCACCCGCTGAGCACCAAGGCCACTGCATCATTTAGGACACTCTCCCCAAATATCATTGCATACAAGTTGACATCCACCTGAAACATAGTAATATGTACTTAGCAGCTCTGTGACATGTGTGCTGCAGGTCTCAAGGATCAGAATCAGACTCAGGATCAAAAGTTGCACATTGATAGATACATTGGAGTTGCCGAACCATTTATATCTAGATAACGAGTAATAGTTTGACAAGTCTCAAAGTAAATTCTCATAATCGTCGTAGACTAAAGTTAATTCATTTATCTCTTAATGACGGTTAATCTTTAATCATGGTTCAATCATAGTAGTAAACTATTAGTTTGATAAACCAAGTGTTACAGGTAAATAGATTAATCAGATATTAAGTATTTATTTTTTTAAGATAATTTGGTATATTATATTATATGGCGAAGCTTTAGTCGCCCATACCGTGGGAATGCGATGTTGGAGCAGTAGTATAGGTATATTAGCAGTGTTGGGATTGATTAAAAAGGACCTATATCCCGTCCTGTTCCGCCTGGCTGCCCCCCACCGGGTACCCACCACCGAGTTGGAGAGGTGGAGGCGAGTGTGTCCCACCGTTACATACCGTGGCCTTACACTAGATGGCGAGTGGACCTTCGGCACACATTTCCGTCATCATGGATCAGCATGGACCGACTTGGGTGGCCCAGTGCCGCATGCCGAAAGTTATTCTCCTGAGTTTGCCGGAGTATGTACGGGTCTTCTGTATGGATAGATGCTCTCAATATAGTCTATAGCCAACAAGACCCAGGTGCATAAAGCGCAGAGGGTCATAGAAACGGAGGTACAACAGTCTTCTGAGCGGCAGCGACAGCGCTTGCAGGCGACCCGCCGTGAGTGTTAGTAGCGGAAGTGCTTGCCGAAGTGTACCTCCAAGTACCTTCTGCACAAGAAAAGAAGATCCGAGACGATTACTTCTTCCGGAGGGGCTCCGTTAACTATGCCGGCAAGAAGATGAAGTGCTGATGCGAGAAAGTGGGAGATAGTGGCGCAGTCTACGTACGGCGTACGTACTTACGATTTGTGCCCTGCATCCGATCCTAGAGCGGTAGATGCGTCGCAAGCGCTCTCCGGGCATGGATGCTTCTGGAACGAACCTCTCTCGAGCGTTATCTGCTCAGATTTCGAGAGTGACAGATCCTGGGAGGCGATGGCCACTTTCTGCGAGACAGTAATTTTCCAGAAGAGGCCGCTGGGCAGGCCAGAGACGACTTGGGCTGCCTCTCTAACTGGTGCCTGAGGTTAGGATGGGAACCTGACTCCATTGCTCGTCTCCAACATTAGTAGGAGCTAATATGTCGGATCAGACCCTCTATTTTGGAGGAGTCTGGTCCTAGGGGACTGGCCAGTTGCCAGATCTGATGTTCCTGTCAGATCCGTGGCACCTCAATATAGGAGGCAGATGTATTAGTATGAAAAAAGATTTATGATGTAGTTATATCGGCAGTGGACACTGATGATCATAATTTTCCTAGTGGCTAGCCTCCTTATTATGTTCAAGGCCCTGATTACAATGTCTAGAAGATATCAGAGAGGATTCTATAGTTATCCCAAGTAATATTTACAGTATTAGATATAAAAGCTTACCTTAAGCTGTGAGAATATAGCCAAAACCGTGAGTGGATCTGTTGGTGATATTAAAGCACCAAAATATAAGGTGTCCAAAAATGTAAAGCTAGCTGCTAAAGACGCAGGCATCAGTTGTACGCAGCCATACATCAGAGCACCAATCACTAGTGCGGACAGGGCTGTTCCCACCATTGCAAATGTTAAAATTGCACCCAAGTTCCGAAAAAAATATTTCTGCAAAGTAATACAATTGCTAATAAAAGTTAAAATTCATTGGAGGTGATGCAAGTCTGCACAATTGGAGTAAATCTGGCTGATTTGCCATAAAGTGACAAATATCTGCATATAGATAACTAACTATAGATAATTTTGAAATTCCCAATCATAGTTTGATTAAAATAATGAGCACATTAACTGTAAACCTTATCTATGCCTGTATATTTTAATGACATTAATTATTTTCAGGATTTCAACTTACAAATTAATAAATAATTAACATCTTGTTTCAAGATGATTTTGATTTCATTTTCAATTTAAAATGTGAATTTAATCAAATTTACAAGGAATTTCTGTCCAGCTCAATGTGAAAGAACATTTTATTGTTCTTCCACATTGGATTTATTATCCTGCATAGAATAGAGATAATATATTTGGGATAGAATTTAGGCACCTGCAATCAACTAGTAGTAGAAATTAATTGAAATTACTTACTCTTTTCAAGCAATACCCAGCATGGAATATAATGGGTGGAAGAATTATGTTAAAAAATATCTCAGGATCAAAAGTTGCCTTTAGATCAATTTCATTTTGTTCCACATTTACTATTTCACCTCTAAAGCTGTAAGCATATGTCTTGTTTGGGACTGGTGCTTCTAAAACATTAACAAAATAAACAATAGGTATATTGAAAATGTTTATTTGTGGCATTCTAAAATCATATAAAAATTATTGCTTATGAAATACTGACCTCCTGATGATATTTGTATTTTATCAGGAAAATGAAATCGCACCATATCTGGTGGAACGGACAGGTTATATTTAGTGTCCGGTGCTGGATGTGCGTCAATATACGTAACTTGATTTGTGCTGCCTCCATACCTAATAATTGCTCCCACTATAAGACCTATGAAAAAGTAAATAAATATTGGTTAAGAGAGTTAAGTAATATTCAATGTTTTAAACTCATTTTCAACAATAATTTGACATGCAGTTAGTATTTTATTGTAACAATTATCATCAGTGGTGTCTGCCTAACATATTATTAAGCTCTTAGAATGAGCTTCATTACAGCTGATCGCTTGCTAATTGGATTCTCATTAGCAAAACAGTGAAGTCGCTGGTTTGCTGATGAGAATCCAATTAGTTTTACAGCTCTCAAATAATCTGAGAGCAAAAATATTATGTTTGATAGAACAATAAGTACATGTTAGTTTGCAATACACAATTACACACTTTCCGTAAGGTTTATTGTAGACTAACGATATTATGGATAATCTATTAACAAAAAAACTTCTATTACATCGTAATATAATTGTGCTAAATAAAAATTTAAACAAAACATTGTAGAGAGTTTTTGAACATCTTTGAAGTTGATAACATGGCAGTGAATTAATTTATTTTTACTTACCATATATTACAGCAAGACCGGTTTCATGTAGCCAGCTTACACGACGGTGTTTAAATACCCATATAGTTAAAACCGTTAAGGTCAATAGGCAAGTATAAATAAGAAGATTCAAACTATCGATTCGATGTAGAAGAGTAGCCTTCGCGTCAAGGGCAATATCTGTTCCTGATGCTTGACATGCTCCTATCAAATAAACGAATAAACTAGATAGAATAATAGGATTCATTCTTGCACAGTTTGAATAGTTATCATGACACGAAAAAATCGATTATATTTAGCACACTTTACAACGGGTTGGTTTTCATGTTATTTCTGTAAAATAACTACTTATTCAGCAATAATATGTGAGTAATGTCCAACGTTTTTATTTTGAATGCATTCCTTTTTTTAGAAAAGCTTAGCACAAATCAATAAATACGGAAATCTTTACTCTAGGAATTGATACTGTGTAAAATTACAAATATACGGTTGTCAATTGTCAACCAAAGAGTGTCAACGTCAAAAGTAACTGTCTCTCTAGTCTCTGCTCTCATCAATATCGACAGATAGATTTTTTTTATTGGCAAGTACCTTGGATGTTATGTAATATTTTTAGTATATTATAATAAAATTTATTATTAATAATAATACGGTTTATAGTGATGTAACTCAAAAATATTGTACAAAAACAATGTCGATTTCGGGTAAATTTTTGTCTTCTATGTTAAACAAGCTAATGTTATCAATACTGGATTAACCTTTCCTCCTTTCGTGTTTAAGGTACTCAGTTGTGCACCAGTTATGCCGTCTATTAAAAATATCCCACAGGCAGCGGCGGCCTTAGCCATTGCGAGGCTCCGGGCGGCAAGTCTTTGCGAGGCCCTATGTCTCTCGTGAAAAGTATGCTATACGAAAGTAGGTCTGGTTCAGGGTATTTGTCATGTTTAATGAGAAATTTTATAGTTATACACAAATAAATAAAATTTTTGTTTCTTTAATATATATAATATGTGTCATATAATAATATGTGATTAACATTGAACAAATAGAGAGATGATAAATTTTAAAATTGATGTTTTCGGCTTTTCAGACTAAAATCTTTAATTAAATTACAGTACCTAATCTAAGGAATGAGTTACGTCATTTTCAATTGATAGAATAGCAAGGGCTGAAAGCCGATTTCTCAATAGAAGCCATAGTTTACACCTCAAGTCACGTGTTTTTCGTTTTCGTCTATTTTATATAACACACGAATTAGTCCTACTGTCGCTAACGCGACCATGATCGTTTCTGGAGACCATGATGATAGAAATTGAAAGATCGCACAGTTTTATTTGAACGCGTGTAGACTGTATGGAACTACAATTTATTTATACAGTTTATCTGTACAGATAAATCGCATAGATAAAACTGAATTGACTTGAATTGAAACTGCCCATTATACATGGAGCCAAAATCCAAATAGGAAGGTATTTTTTCAGCCTTTCAGGTTTCTTTATAACATCACTTTTTATATATTTTATAGATCCACGTATATTTTCTTTTTACTGCTTTCTTTTGTTCGTTTCGTTTTCTTTTTGAACTACCTGACTCAAATTTTCTGCGGCATAACGATCATGCGAAGTCATTTCGTAAAATGTTGTTTTGTTTCTCACAAACAGTCAAAAACAATTTTTAAGTGTCCACCTAAACGGTCAAAGATATTCACATAGTTTTTTTCCACTTTTTAAAATTACTCAATAGTTCAAATATTATAATTTACACTTTTGCAGCTCACTCAATACTTTAAACAGTATAACGAACGTAATATTCAAAAAAAAATTTAACTGATTTTTTCGGTACAGTAGGTAACTACTTTGTAACTCATATTGCAAGCAAAATAATTCCAAAATGACGAAGCTGTGTTGTTGAACGAAATGAAACCCGAGTAGGTACTAAGCGATTAAAAAAACCGATCTTCAAGTGTTTCGATGCGCAATATACGTGTACCTACTACATAATGTTTTATTCAATTATGTTTTGAATTAATAAATTAGTTTCATAAAGTTAAACTTACTTTATTTAAATATACCTCTATATTATAATTTGAATAAATAATTTAGGATCAAGGTAAAAATCCCTACTAATATTATAAATGCGAATGTAAGTTTGTTTGTTACGCTTTCACGCCAAAACTACTAGACCGATCATTATGAAACTTTGTACACATATTCCTGGAGGTATTAGAAATAACATAGGATACTTTTTATCCCGAAAAAATGTTCCTGAGGGATGCCATGGAATGATTTTCCACGATATCGAAATTTACGCGGGCGAAGCCGCGGGGCGCAGCTAGTATTTGAATAAAACAAATATAGTTAAATCTACTTTTTTTTTGTTGCGCGAGGCCCCTGCAAGAGCGAGGCCCCGGGCGATTGCCCCGTTCGCCACCCCCTAAGGCCGCCACTGCCCACAGGAATCTTCCAGTTTTCATTTAGAGCAGTTACCATTGATAATTATAACGCTTTCCCAACAAGTATACTGTCACCAAAAGATTTTACTCTGGTCGGAAGCTGGTTTGTAGGATTCGATACGTTTTTATTAAATAACTTTGCTTTTTGTTTTATGTTTACACAGGATACAGATATTATCCATCAGCTGATGTACACTGTACAGTGGCAGCACCGCCTTGTGTCGCGGCGAAATGCGAAACATACATACAAGATTATGAATGACTCGACTGGACTCGACTGGACTCGACTCGGGCGAAGTCAAAAGAATAAAAATTAATTTCGAACTTTTTTATAGTTAACTTGAAATATACTGTGATTAAATGAATATTCTAAAAATGTATGTCGTTTATTATTTATTAAGAGTACCTCATCACCTGCATTTTCATTAGGTGGATAAAATAATATAGGGAATAATATGCATACCTTACCAAACCTCTACCGGTGGTTACGGGGTGAACCAATAATAATAATGTCCTCATAACCCAATTTTGTCTACATCATCTCTATGGAGACAGTCAACTGGGCGGTATTTATTACAATGCACAAACGCATGTGTATGCAGACCCAAGGTCTTTTTTAAACGGTTTTATTTAGCTCATTCAATATTTTTTTTTGTTTTAAAGTACATAATTATAAATTAACCCATTTAATCAATACATGATTTTCTACACAGAGGTAGCTCCTTTGTACCCTTCTTTAAGAAATGAACATTTAGAGCAATTATTATAGTATAATTCCTCGAAGACTGAACAGGAAGCAACTATTTCTTCAAAGGTTTTTTCAGTACTGTCTCTTGAGTATCGGGTAATATTTTTACGCCAAAAGTACTTAATCCAAATCTATACTAATAATATAAAGCTAAAGAGTTTGTTTCTTTGAACGCGCTAATCTCTGGAACTACTTACTGGTCCGATATGTAAAATTATTTCAGTATTAGTTAGTCCATTTGGCGAGGAAGGCTATAGGCTACTTTTTACCCGACTGCGGCATAAATACGAATTCACGTAAACGAAGTTACGGGCTTCCGCTAGTTCTGGAATAAATAGAAGTCTGGTGAGAGCAGCAAATGACTGAGACTTCCATGACTACTACTATAAATTAATTATCAACATTGTGTTGTATTCTCTGTCTACGGTTACATGGCTGATTGATATACATGTCAAAAATATGACGCTATTTCTGTCTAATATGAAAGTGCATAAGAAAAAATGTGCCAATATAGACACAACATTAAAATAATAGGGAACGTGCACGAAACATAGAGGCAGCACTTTCGCCACTCTAGTGATCATTTTAGGAATGAGTGCTGGCAAAACACTGAGCAAAAGACAATGACAAGTTGACTTATGTCATATCATACGTACAAACGAAAATTTGCTAGCATTCGGTTCACATTTCAGACACTAGTTAGCGTGGCAGTCTAGAAGCTTATTCCCTATTGCGCTTCCATTTTATAGTCCATTCTATAATAATTACTCCAAAGTAAGTATACCTATAGTTTCTTTTTGTGAAGGCGGCCATGGACTATTAATTGATCCTATCCTACGAAATATGTTACTATACAATTTACACAAAAAAAAAACGACTCTATATAATGTCTCAGTGTTAGATTAAGAGTTTTACATCAATTACACTATCAAACACTGATGTATATGATTCGGTACTCCAAAAAGTCGTGTTTGACATCGTTTAATCAAGAGATATTAATTAATACAGCAGAATAATTATTCTTCCTGCCTATGATTAATTCAGATTGGTGGAGGGCTGCAACCCTAGGCGCATCGTCTATTGCGTTGGCGATGGGGCCGCAGAGGAAGAGGAGATGCGGTTTGTCGTTGCCGTCCTCCCTGTCCTCTGCGGCCGTTTAATGGTTGGTCCGCCGCCCAGCGGATGAGACCAGCCAATGCCGGAGGTCCTCCACCCGTCCCTCTGAATCAGCAGATGGCAGCGTGAATTTGGACGACCGGCGTAGTGTGCTCCGTTGGAGCATTGTCACCAGGGGTTAGGATGGGAACCTGACCCCATTGCACGGTTCCAACGTGAAGTTTGGGACTGTTCAAAGGCAGCCGGACAGTCCCTAAGGAGGAGGAGTCTGGCCTTTTCACCGAGGCCAGCCTGTCGCTGGAGGCGCCCTGTTGCTTTCAGATCCGGGGCCTTCCAATCATAGCGGCTGAAGGCACCCGCAGGGGCTTAGTCGGTAGGGGCAACCCAGTTGTCGAGCCCGTCACTGTACCCAGTTGAGCCACCCGGGCTCCGGGTAGCGTGCGTAAAGGCATTCCCCTGCGTCAAAAAAAAAAAAAAAAGGCTGCAATCCCAAATCCCTACAAGAATCACGGGCCACATGTAGGCAGAAAAGATAAATTATAAATATTGTTAATACATTACAATATTTATTGAATGATCATAAAAAAAATATTAATGTAAATTTATAATTTAAAAAGAAGCAGATTTTTCAAAACCTTATTAATTAATTATTATCATTAAAGATAAGGTTAGGTACATAAGGAAGTTTGTGAGACAATTAAATCATTTTCAACCATACATAAAAATAATTTTATATCAATGTCGACCATTGTTTTACTGGCTGGTATTGGCCATTTTATGCGTATTAGGTCAGTTTTCCTCAAAGTTATGGAAAAAAAAAAACAAAAAATAATAAGTTTATATTGCAACGTTATATTAGATTTACCGTTTAATACGTATTGACCAAATAATGATAATATTACAATTTGTGTTGAGCCACAGTTTAGCGTGTGATCTAGATTTATTTTTTATCCCATATCATTTCTAGCTATAGCGTTTCCTGTGGTTGTAATGGAAATACTGGGTAAGGATTCTTGCAATGTGCGGTTTCGTATTGTTCTGCATAACAATTTAATTTTGGCCTGCAAATACAACATAGGGTGCCACATGGCACTTCTGGCGCTGGTCAATGTATCAGCATCTAAAGGTGGCATCCGCTGTCCCATTACAACTTAAGCTAGGTTTTACGTTCTATTGAAATTCCTCCCAAAACTTTCCAAGACCCTTCCCCATTAGTTATAACTGACTTTCTCTGCTATACAATACTGCGCAATTCTTGCTTTGTCTTCGGTATACCTCATATCGTCCATCACTATCATACCATCATATCCGTATAATATAATCTTGGATTCGTCAGTGAAGAGCAAGTATCTGGCTCCATTGCTTCGAAGTCTAGTTTAAAATCGCGTGCAAATTAAAGATGGGCTGCTCGGCGAACTGGCGTCAACTTGGGTCCGTTGGCTGGCTAATGTGATATAAGCCACGTTCACAGACCCAGTCCCGGATAGAAGGAAAAACTAAAATTACATGTGCCAGCTTTAAAACTGCATAAAAACTTTTTCGACAGCAATTATATTTTTTGTGCATCATTATTTTAAACCGAAAAATACTAAGTGGTTGGATTCTATCGTACAGAAGTGTATAATCATCTTAAGAGTCATTTTCAAAAAAGGTGATATTTATTTTTTTGTTGCATTTTTTTACTCCATAATTCGTAACGCACTTTGTAACGAATTATGGAACGGGTTGCACATTGTTTCACTGGAGAAGCGAAGTGGTCAAAATAATTAGGAGAGGCGCAATAGGGAGTTGAGTGTGTAAAATGTGAGGACCGCACTCTGTATGGTTTTGAACTCGGAAAAGGCTTCTGGATATTGCCGGGAGGCTGGTTGTTCTTTTTATTTTTAAACCCAGTGGGGTTCAAAAAAACCAAGTTTGAAAGCTGTAACGCTGGATGTTGTACAAAAAGATCTACAATTTCAACTAAATGTGGATTTCATAGTCCCTCAGTAAATTGACTGTATATTGATGGGCTGATAGTGGCGGTCCCCCTTGTTGCACTCAACGTACCAAATCCTACGAAGCTACTACTTCGTAGATTGGAACCGTATTTTACTTCTCTTCGCGTACATAAACTAAGCAACACAACACCGACCAAGTGCGAGTCGAACTCACACACCGCGGGTTCCGTGCTAACTAGAGGTATACGTATCTCCTCGAGTACTGAGGTGAAACACATCATTTAATATTTGCTTAACGCACGAAGCGTTAAGCAAATATTTGCTTGTGAGTCGTGTAAGAAAAGATCATAAGCTTCGTGATCTTCAAGAGCTAATCAATTTATGATTCTACAAACTTATATATAACTTGCAACATTTTGTATGAAACTACGCATTTATTTTATTTTTTTATTTTTAATTAAACACTTATACAATAATTTATAATTTTGTACAAATCAGGTGTAATCAAAAACTCATTCGAGTTTGAACGCACACCTTGCGCACATATAATTGGGGATGTTTTTTTAGTGATATAGTTATAGTTTAGCAGTTTTCTAATTTATTTCTATATGTATACTATAAGTTGCCAAATCTCACAATTGTAGGTCAACGGGAAGTACGTAAGTAGATTTTGAAAAAAGTGCTATTGCTTACAAATTTTGTTCATAAATGGCTGAAACTTTTTATTGCGTTAACTTAGAAGTAAATATATCTTTTCGTACAGACAGACGGACGGATAGACGGACAGACAAACACACAACAAAGAGATCTTATAAGGGTTTTTTTCTTTGGCATACAGAATCCTAAGAACCGGACGAATGGACTTGAGAAAACTATAAAAGTTTTATATTCTGTCATTTGGCTACATAACTGCAAAAGACATTGGATGCATAGGTATTTAAAACTGTTTGATGTGTGTATATGTGTATCGTTATATTGACATGTTTTCTTGATAACGAATTCATGTGCAAATAACAGTCCATATCGGAGTCGGTTAATAATTAATTAAACAGGTGTATAATTGCCATTGGCATGGTTTAATTCAGATGGTGGTATATACAGACTCGAAGTTCTTGAGTTTTTTTATTTCGAGCAACTAAGTTAACTTGTAACTGACATACTTTATAAGTATTACAATGACAACCTCTCTAAAATATCATGGTGCGAGCATTACGTATTATTTCCTTTTATCTATCGACTCTGTAGTATTTAGTCATAGAATAAAAAGATACCTGCTGCCCTTATCATGATATAAAAATCACCTTTTGAACGTCAACAATCATAATTTCTCTGTGGTTGAACCGGCTGCAGATTCTATCGGTTCAAGTACGGATCAAATATGGCTGTGTGGGTTCAACCCTGTCACTGTCCTTTAAAGGACAAGCGAAATTAGCTCAGCGGGCCTCATGGATTAGGTAATTAAATATCCAGAAACATACAATTTATATTTTATTACGATATTACGAGTGACATATATGATACAGGTAGTGTTTTTTTTAAAGCGATACATTTATTATATAAACGATAAAAAATTATTGGTGCTTAATTAAAAAGCGATGCACCTATTATGTACAGATACAAATAAATTAAAAATGTTAATATCTCCAACCACTGAAAAACGGCAATTGTAGTTTAAATGTGGGTATTTTCCCTTTATAAACACCTTATAGAAACACATATTTCCATCAAAATAAGCAATAAAAATTATTAATTACAATAAAATTACTCAGTTAGTCCACCAGTGACCGTGGTTGCTGTACAGCTTCCGTAAAGTCGGGCTTGTAAAATAATTAATTAAACCGCTATAAAATCCATTAAATTGTTTTATTGTCAACCTAAGACATAAAAAAAATATTAACGAATTAGAAAATTTTATTTTAACATTTCAGAGCCTTCTTACAAAATTACGAATTTGCAGAAATCTGCATGCTCGCAGAACGAAGCGCAACGACTTTCATTTTGATTCGCATTTTTATTTCTACATTTAAACGGCAAATCACACATCAAATTTGTGGAGCATAACAGGACATAAACTCGTCATAGTAATAAAATATTTACAAAAATACTTAGTGTACCTAAGATAAATAATATCTAAGTAACTATAATTTTATAACTTACTCTAAGCTAAGGTTATATTAAGAACGTACCAACAAGGTTACGTGTCTTTGTGCGGTTATCGTAATATGTATAATACAAATACATAATAATAGATGTTCTAAAGATACGGCAATCTCGAGCACGGATTAATTTTATCACCTCTAGACGCAGTGCCGGATTTAGACTTCGGCGGCCCATAGGCAAAGTATGTGGTCCTCCGCTCCGATTGATTGTGGTCAACTCTTGAGAGTTTCTATTAAGATTAAGTTAAAGAAGAGAGCAACTGAATAAGATGGCTAACCCAATTTTTATTCAAAATTGAAAACAAGAAGCTAATTGTTAACTATTCCCGCTCAATAAAAAAAATAGTTTTCCGTCTAATTGTAACAAAACTCAGTATTTTTTTGTTTCTTCTGAGCTTTTATTAATTTGTTATTTTTGTAGTGTGATGGCGTCCCCTCTCGTGTAATTTTGTGTGCATAATACCACACATGGCGCCACTTTTATATGGCCTAAGGTGTTGTTGCGATAGGACATTCGGTAGGTTTCGTACTCCATAGCTAGATTTATCTAGGTATATTTTTTTAGTTGCTGTAAAAAATGCAGGTTACGACTCAAGTGCACTTCTTTAGGTATGTTTAAATTGCACTTAAACTACCTAAATGATAATAACAACCTTGTTGATAAAATGCAAAGAAACGCAAAACACTCGCTTTGTTTGGCATAATATGACTCTTTTGCAACAAAATTTCAAAGAAATTTTATGTTTTACAATCAATTTTAATGTCTCCATCAACTTACGTAACGACAACTTATAAGCGTTTTAAAAATGACCAATTAGTCAAAAGCAATCGGGTCCTGAAAAATATAAGAAGAACAGTTTGTTTCAGTTTCTATACACGTTACGCATGCGACTCATAAGCGTTGCCCTCCTCCACCCCATCCCTGAAGGGCCACAGCAAACGAGAAACACGACAGCATTAACAAGTCAGTATCATGGAGTTAGAGGTTCCCTCCATTTTTTGCTGGTCAAAGTCGGCTTCAAGCTACCTTTCGAAAGTAGTTCCGTGCTGCATTGCAGCCGAATTAGGCCGGCACGACCGGAGAGGTACCTCTCGCTTACACTATACCGATGCAAAGTGACAGCTGTGCTGTCGCGTTTTGTGCGGTGGGTTAATAGCTGGTGGCCAATGGAGGACGGAGGAAAGAGTAATGCAAATCATTTAAATAGAAGCGAGAGGCATTAAATGAAACCACATATTTAGTGTATCATTTCCAGGCTACACAACAAATATTAGATCAATCGGAGAGAAGTTTAGCCACATGATTTTATAAAATCTTCTTCTCATTTCGTACATGCTGTATCATCAGCTGATCGAGCGCCCGACCGCCCTTGTCGTTGATGTGCGCGCCCGCATATAATTTAAATGGGAAGCCGACAGTCGTTAGTCAGACTTGTCGTCGTGCGATTTAGACAATTTTGTCTATGAGACGTTTTGTTTGAAATGTGCGCATTTTCATATATTTTGTAAAGCGATAGTCTGTCTTAAAACAGTCGTGACTACAATGTGCGGTCAGCCTTAAGCTGGCTTCTCACTGCGCGTGCTACTACGTGCCGCGCCGCTCCACGCGAAAGGACGCACCACGCGACACACCGCGCCACTCAACGGAAACTGGCGCGGCGGCGCGGCGCGTACCGTCGCGTTGGTTGGTGGATGAATGTATGTATATATGTATATATGTATCGATCGCCACACACGCGCGAGCCAGCGCCGCGCCTTTGAAGTTATTTTTTTTTTTTTAAGTTATAGGAGGGCAAACGAGCAGCCGGAGCCATTTTCATGGCTACCGACGGCCACAAACATCCGCATAGAGGCTATACAGATGCGCTGCCCTCCTTTCTCCTCCGACCTCCATGGGCCACCGGCTACTTACAAACCGCACGAAACGCGACAGCACAGACAGCACTGTCACTTTACGCCAGTCTCGTGTAAGCGAGAGGCACCTCCCCGGTCGTGCCGGCCTAATTCGACTGCATGCAAGCATGCAGTGTGGCACTACGTCTTACCAAAAGTTTTAAGTTACCGACTTTTAGTGGATAGGTCGCGCCGCGCAGCGCCTGCCCGCGCCGCACCGCGCCTAGCTCTTCACACTGCGCGGGGCGCGTGCGGGCGCGGCGCGGCGCGGGCTAACACGCGCAGTGAGAAGCCAGCTTTAGTCCGCCGGGGTCAACTGCGCGAAGCATAGCCGCCCGGTACAAAGCATGATTAGATTTTTTCGCTATTCAACTTGTTCGAAAAAGTATTTTCGTATACTTGTCGTAAACTTTTTTTTGATAGTTACGGATTAACTTATAGTATATGTGGTTTCATTTAATGCCTCTCGCTCTTATCAATTATTCTAACTGCATCATTTATCATGAAAATGGCTCCGACTGCTCGTTTATACCCTTATACTCTACTAACCTCTAAACCTACTCTACTAAACCTCTCATTCAGTAGACAGTGGTCCAACTGGCCTCTTAACTGAATCGTAGTATTATTTGAATCGATCGGGCGAGAGGCGACCGACATTGAGGTCGGGTCGGTTTCACAATATGAGGAAATTGTTGGCTGCGTGGACCTTTGCTGGAGGACGTGTTAATATTAATGCTATGGGTATTTACTATGGTATCTTTATTTTTGTTTCTATGAATTTATGGTTTCGTGAGAGCTACCGTGCTGCATTGCAGCTGCATTGGACTCCCCACACGACCGGGGAGGTACCTCTCGTTCACACAATACATTCCTAGTGTG
>LUGF01044817.1:0-14079 GCA_001625245.1 Calycopis cecrops
GTCGTTTTCGATGTCGCGATCGAAACTAGGTTACAGTACTCATAATTATGTCTACAATGAGAATGTCACAGTAAACGATTGACCCAGCTCTCCGCAACAAAAATATAATGAAATTAAATCATGATGACGAATGAAAAATTAATGAAATATTAGATTATTCATAGTTTTAGAGTATACGTAGTATTTAACCTTACAAGCTACATACTACACAGCTTCATAATCTATAGGTTATCATACTTAATATTATAAATGCGAATGTAAGTTTGTTTGTTACCCTTTCACGCGAAAACTGCTCAACCGATCATCATGAAATTTTGTACACATGTTCTTGGAGGTATTAGAAGTAACATAGGATAGCTTTTATCCCGAAAAAATGTTCCTGAGGGATGCCATGGAATGATTTTCCACGATATCGAAATTTACGCGGGCGAAGCCGCGGGGCGCAGCTAGTCGTATATAAAAATGAATGTTTGTTTGTACATACAGACAAAAAGGAGATCTTTATAGAATCATAAATTATGCATTTGATCACGTGACGATCTTCAACAAAGTTGTTAAGCATGAGCCCACTAAGGTTTCTGAATTACGATTTTAAAAACTTTAACCCTTACACTTTAAGTGTCAAATAGGAATTAAGTTTATTGATTATGTAACGATGGTGAAACCAGGGCGCGGCTACTGTAGAATAAAACATATTCTAAAAAAATAACAACAATAGAATGCCTGAAAACCATGTAGTGAAAAAAAGAACAACGCACAAAAGATAACTTGTCATTAAATAATACAGAAAACTTACAGAATTTGCACCGCAGTCATTTGAAAGTCGGTAGATTTTATGATTCTACGTAGCATATACAAAGATTTCGCTTACCTGCAACAATAAAGACACAGTTACACACATGCACAATACACGCACACACTCAACACGCGTGCAGATAAGAGTAAAAATATACGCTGATAAGAATATGCACGATAAGGTGATAAGCGAAACAACCGTCTAGGATTATAAGGACAGATAAATGTTGGTTCGACATACAGAGGAATTTACTCAGGTTATGTGCATTTATTTACCCCGGGTATTCGCCACATTGTGCATATATTTACCGTGGTATAAGGTATCGCCAAGATCAGGTACTGCACTAGGTTAGAGACCTAAAGCACATATACAGTATGATGGACTGGATGGTCCAGGGTAGAGGGAACAAGGAGGTCAACGCATCAGTATGACCTCTATGCGGATATCTATGGGCGTCGGTAGTCATGAAAATGGCTCCGACTGCTCGTTTGTCAATCGGGTTACACAACTAGCTCACACAACACCGGGGCGTAGTGAAGGCCATGTAGTCGCGTTTTGTGCAGTGGCGTCTTTTCTTTTCTTGAGAATATGAGGGCCACGGATCTCAATGACAATAACTGCATGGATATTTATGGGTTGTTGGGGATAGTCATCGAAACTATCCGATTTAGGCTAGCCCTAATGCTATAAATACAACAGTGCCCTTCACCCTATCGAACTAAGGTGTAGTATGCTATCCCGAATCGAACTACGTTAGTAAGCGCTCAACACTCTTCGCGTGAGCCAACCTCCCTCGCACTTGCATCCTGTGGGTACACACAGAGCCCGTAGACCGCATACGCCGAGTCATCGGAAGCTAGAACAATGGTACTATTCAAGTAATTATTTATTAGGTACATTACTATGTTACTAATAAAGGACTACACAAGTTATAATCAGTACTGGACTGTCCATACATTGTGTTATCAGTAAAATACTTTATACTAATTTTTATGTTGAAACATACACATACACACACACGCATACGCACATAAATTCACTATTTAAGCGCTCTCTCGTCGTCAGAAAGGGCAGTAGCTGAAAACCAGTGGATCTAGCTTATGCTGGATCACATGCACTGAGTTACTTACCCATTTGCGTCGCTACAGCACATACACAATATGAATACGCATTGTGTTGAGATATTATGTTAGACTAGCAGTGCCCCGCGGTTTCACCCGCGTTTCATTTCTAATAAATCCATATAAACTTCAACACCCTATTTCACCCCCTTAGGGGTTGAATTTCTAAAAATCCTTTCTTGGCGGATGCCTACGTCGTAACATCTACCTGCATGCCAAATTTCAGCTTGATCCGTGCAGTGGTTTGGGCTGTGCGTTGATAGCTGGCTATGTCACGTTTGAGTTTTATATATACGAGTATGTATACAGATTAAGTTTTTTATCTTTTTTTTATGTATTATCAATTTCTCTTCAAAATTGTTGTTCCGTAATTGTACTGTATGGTTGCAAATAAAGTTTTATCTATCTATTTATCTATCTATCTTTCTACTTGAACGTGTTGATATCAGGATGATTTTTTCGAGCAAATACATATACATGCAGATTTCTATGTTAACTGCTTTTAGTATTAGGTATAAAGGGGCAGACGAGCAGTCAGGGACATTTTCACGACTACCGACGCCCATAGACATCCGCACAGAGGCTAAGAAGCTATACAGATGTATTCCTCCCGCCTCCAATTATCACGTGCCACCGGCTACTCACACACCGCACGAAACGCGACAGCTTAGCTGTCACTTTACGCCGGTGTCGCGCGTGCCGGTGCAGATCCAACTTGGCTACATGCATGCATGCAGCGTCGCACTATGCACGCACTCTTCATAAATCCCTTTATTATAACCAGTCGGGTTTCTTTCACACCGCCATTATGTGAACGATAAAAATTCCAGATAACAATGAGTAAACCTATAACATTTATATAAACAACTCCAAGTATCCTATCATATTCAAATTTCAAACATCTACCGTCCAACACTATCAAGCGAAGTCGCAGGACATATCTAGTAAACATAAATGTTATTTAAATAGTAATTAATATAAATGTTAACATAACAAAAAATGTTAATATGTAAGTAAGTGGAGCCTTCCTCCTATGGAGGTGGGAGGAGGAAGGGGGGCAGCGCATCAGTGTAACCTCTATGCGGATGTCTATGGGCGTCGGTAGTCATGAAAATGGCTCCGACTGCTCGTTTGCCCTCCTATACCATAAAAAAAGTGTTTATACTGTTGGTATGCCATAGTATTAAATAAATAAACAAACGCATCACACGATTTAGGACAAAAAATCCCGTGAAACCAACACACACACCATCGGTGGTTAAATTTAACTAAAGCTCGTTAACCGGACTTGTCAGCGTCAGGTTACGGGGACTGACGGTTCAACATCCACTGCTATTACTGGATCGGGTTAAAAATGATTTAATGTCGCCTTGGTCGATTAAGGCAAAGGAGCAGTTCAAATTTCATCATGATCAGCCGCAGGACGACCTCTTATCATCAAATTTCCTCAAAGGTCGGCAACGCATCTGTTAGACCTCTGGTGTTACGGATGTCTGTGGGCGTTGGTGTTCACTTTATATCAGGTGACCTAACTGCTCGTTTGCCTCCTATGCTATAAAAAAAAAAAAAAAACTAACTGTAAGTTGCGTCACATTTTTTGTGGTTCTCGAGTTTCCCGTGGTCCATTAGAGAAGAGAGAGATGCCCTCCCTGGACGTCAGGAGTAAATCATAATTTTGCTTACATCCATCGGCATCGGTAGTCATCAAAACGTTCGGACTGCTCATCTGCCCCCTTATAAAAATATTTGTACTACTGCCACGCCGTGTCAAATCGTAGTTCGTTAGCGCTAATCGCCGAAGCGGCATTAAAAATAACATTCTGTGTGTTTTAGTGTTGCAAGAAATTTGAATTCATTGCGATGTGATTTATACGGATTTTTAATTGTTCACCAATTATTTACGCTTGCATAAAAGTTAGATTTTTTTTTTCTATTTTACCCGACTGTTTCAGGAAGAGGGTCATGTTTTTCGAATGTATGTATGTATTAGTCATGTAACGGATAGCTGTTTCGCCGGATGCCGGATACCGGATAACCGGCCAAGACGTCGGCCGGATAGCCGGATATCCGGCCGCCGGATATCCGGCTGGACATAGCCAAATTCGTGTTGTGACAAGTACGGGAGCGTAAGCGCGGCAAGTGACGATCGGGCCACTTCGGTTGTATTAGTCGTTCCCGAAGTGAAAAGAGCGATAGGACCGAACTATTACGAACTAATTATTTCATTCTTTTGACACTTCGACAATCTATTCTATAATCAACGGTTGGCGCTATTTGTGTTGTGTTGTGAATACTGGTTGAACTTTATTAAAAAATAGTTTATTGTGTGAAAATCAAATAAACATGGCATCTGGGAAGAAAAGATCACCTATTTGGCAATATTTTGATATAAACAGTGAAAATGCTAAGCTCGCAAATTGTTTACGATCGTAATCGTGACCCCTACAGTTGGTGGGCCGCTAACGTGACACAATACCCAAACTTGTCCAATTTCGCTAGAATTTATCTTTCTGCGCCCTGTAGCAGCGTCTACAGCGAAAGGCTATTTTCTGAGGCTGGCTTGGTTTACGAAGAAAAACGGAACCGACTGCTTCCAACAGCTGCAGAAAAATTGGTGTTTATTCACCATAACTTACGATTACTTAATATCGAGTACTAGGGTAGTAATAGTTTATCAATCCAAATAACTTTAAATAAATAATTAATAAATAGAGGCTCTTTAATAAATATTGGTTCCTAATTCCTATTCCTATGATTAAGATACATTGTAGTTTTATTTTCATCATCATCAAAATTCTTTAAATCCCCAATAATTTAGCGTTTCTTTATTATCCGGTATCCGATAGTAACCTACTATCCGGTATCCGGCCGGATAGTAAAAAATAGGCCGGTTAGGCCGGTTACCGGATAGTGGCCGGATATCCGTTACATCTCTAGTATGTATATTTCAATGTTACCTGCTACAGTTTCAACGACATGACGCGGACGGCCTGAAAATATAATTGAATTCTACTGTGGGTTATGAAGGAAGCAAGACGAATCTATATTATTTAGTACTTTAGGCAGCAAACGAGCAGTCGGAGCCATTTTCATGACTACACGCATAGACATCCGCATAGAGGTTGCGAACATAAATGCGTTGCCCTTTCTCCTGGATGGGCCACCGGCTACTTACACGCCGCATGAAACGCAACAGCACAGTTGTCACACCGGTTTCGTGTAAGCGAGAGTTAGCTCCCCGGCCGTGCCGGTTTCCGGCTGCATGCATGCACGCAACATGACACTACCTCTTACAAGTGTATAAATATCTTATTAATATAATAAATGCAAAAGTTTGTATGCATGTTTGTTTGTTTGTTAATCCTTCACGCAAAAACTGCTAAACCGATTTTCATGAAATTTGACACACACATACCCCCTTATTAATAAACGTGGAATAACTTTGTCCAAGTACTTTTTATGTGTTTTTGATATGGAATTTGACAGATGTCAGGTTATTACTTGGATAAAGTTATTCTATGTTTATTAACAAGGGGGCTAGAGACTAACTTGGATAAACACAGGGTAGTTTTTAAAATTTACGCGGGTGAAACCGCGAGGCTAGTTAGTTCGTCTTCTATTATACGCCATAGTTGCCCACGCTAATCTATTACACACAATCAGATAAAGCGTGTATTTCATCAGAGACAATACGGGCTCTAACTCGAGACGCACAGTAACGACGCATTCAAAACGATCTCTAGGCGTACTACTCTTAATTAGAAACTTGGCTGGGAGACTATCCCATTCATAAACCATCCCGATGGCGGATAATTAGACGGTCAAAGGAGGACGTGCAAGGTGTAATTATTGCTGTTTTCCCATCGTGTTTACCAGCCAGACAATGCTACATTGATCCTCCCTTTTTATGGCATAGGTAAACTAGCAGTTGGAGCCATTTTCATGACTACCTACGCCCAACGATATCCGCATAGAGGCTAAACAGATGCGCTGCCTCCTTTCTCCTCCCACCTCCAAGGACCACCGGCTACTTACACACGAAACGCGACGGATCAGCTGTCACATTACGCCGGTCTCGTGTATGCGTGTACCTCCCCGGTCGTGCCGGCCCAATTCGGCTGAATTCAAGCATAAAGTGTAGCACTCCCTCTCACATTATACTATGGTGTTTACTTACTTTAAGTTTGTGCGGTTTGTGAATTTTGGGTAGGTAGCCCTTTGAAAGGGCGTCGGACGGCATATGTACTATAAAAAGTTCCTGTTTCTAGTAATTAAATCCTAAAGCGAGGCAAAAAAGTCGGAATTCATAGACTACATACGCCCTTAAACATTTGTATAGGGCTACAGAGTATCCTTTGCCCTTACATACCGCATGATTTGCGAAAGTCTTTTATGAGCGAGGGTGGGAACCATTATTAAATCTATATAATATATAAAACTCAAACGTGACATAGCCATCTATCAACGCACAGCCCAAACCACTGGACGGATCAAGCTGAAATTTGGCATCCAGGTAGATGTTACGACGTAGGCATCCGCTAAGAAAGGATTTTTAGAAATTCAACCCCTAAGGGGGTGAATAGGGTGTTGAAGTTTATATGGATTTCTTAGAAAATGAACGCGGGTGAAACCGCGGGGCACAGCTAGTACAGAATTAATTGTCAAGCAAAATTGCAATCGCAATATTATATGTAGACTATTTTCTTTTCATATATTTACGTTCGTACAGAAAAAGGTTTGAAAGGACCCATATGTGGTATCCCACAAATTCATCTCCTTTCCTCCTCCTATACAGCATTTTTTTCAGATCTCATGCTGTGGAAGCGACGAGAAGCAAGCAAGAGATAAAGTATTCCATCATAGTCTTACATATACACGTAACTCAAGACAAGTTAACTAAGAATGAATCAATTGATCACCAGGTAATGAATATCTTGTAGATAAACGTCGAAGACGGCTTGTGAAACGTCGCCGATCACAGGTGCCTGCGCAGCGGGACTTAATCGCTGGATATTTAAATGTTCAATTACTGACGGTAACTTGTTGGATTTATCCATTACAGTTTGATTTAATGTTCACAATAACTCATGGTTTCCCTGAGTTATTCACAAGTTTATTTGCTTGGTGAAATCTTTGAAGGAATCGTAAATAGGAATATAATAGACCCGTGGCCTCGTTGGCGTATAAAATACTGTTATTTCGTAATAAAACAAATAATCTATACATATAATAAAACAGTAAAATGTTTGTGTCTGTACATTGAATATATTTACGAAAAACTAATTGGGGGCGATTTTAAAATAGTAACAGAACACTTTTCTATAATTTTTTATTTTTTTGTTTGTCCGTTTGTTCGGGCTAATCTCCGAAACTTCTGGACGGATTTTCATGAAACTTTACATTAATATAGCTTTCATATTCTTATCAACGTAATAAGTTAAAATTTTGAATAATTATTGAAGTCTGAAATCCACGAGGGTGAAGCCGCGGGCGGAAGCTAGTTAATAATAAAATAAACGGTTGGCCTTTCACGCTTTGGACTGGTGACCTGGTCATGGTGGCGGGGAACCGCTGGATGCAGGAATAAAGCCTGTGGTCTCTGGTCTTACGCAGTGACTACATTATAAATTGTGTGATGATCACCAGTCGTCGTCCCGGACACATTCTTTAGGGCGTACACGACAACATCACGACAACTGTCCAACATTTTCAGAAAATACACTTTCAGACACGGCACCGCCGCACACCCGGTGAAGGGACACGCAGACGTCCCCAGGCGTGTCATAACTCATACATGAAGTCGGACAACTTTGAGTAGGGCAAAGCAGTAATCCCAACAGGATTCGCGATATACCTGTCTCAAATAATGCCGCTGTAACACTCACTACTACTACTCTAAGACTACTTTTGACTTACTTTTTTTTACTTTTTTACAACGTCAGGTGGTAAAGAGGGGACCAAGCCCTAAACCCTTCAATGAGCACCACGAATCCCGTTGAATTTCTAAACGATAAAAATAAATCGACAGCGAAAACATAGCGTTTATTGTATACCTAAACGTAACCGGATTCTGTAACTTTCCTCTTTTCACATCGATAAACATCTGGTTTTGACGGCAGATGTAGATGAAGACAATGTGCTACACTGGTGCAGTGCTACAAGTGGAAATATCTTTGTTGCGTAATGTGAAAAGACATGAGGCGGCATGCGTTTGCCATTTTCTCTTTACATTTGCTCTCGTTTCCGTAAGACTTTTCTTCGATGACACGTCAATTATATAATCCAGAACGCGACCGTCATCTGTTATTGCGAGGAATGTAGAATTTCTCCATAGTTTCCTGTAGCTTGAAGAGCCGATCAAAAATTTAAATAGTCAATCATAATAAAATATAGCATCCTACATCGTACATTAGCGGAAGAATTGTCAAAATGGGCCCAGTAGTTTTGAAGCCAAATCCACACAAACAAACAAAAAAATATTTCCTTTTTATAATTATAAATCACTCATTCATTATGTATAAACGTTTTTATCCGCTAAGTCCAGATATGAGAAAATTCTATATAAATTTCACCCCACTATTTCAGCCCTTCAGCGATTGAATTTCTAAAAAAAAGTGGCATTGGCAGTTTACCAATAACATAATATACGTTTGATATTGCCTAAAGAACCCAACCACCGACACTAATCTGTATATTTAAAAATGGTATAACATGTCGTAATTGATACTTGTGAATCTTTAAATCAATTAAATTCACCATCAAATGTTAACCTTTTAAGCAAGAACGCATAACTTAACGATAGTGCATATAAATTAGTAGTAAGTGACGATAAATATTATAATTTAAATAGTGTCTAAGTTGGAGGAAATGTATTTTAATTTTAAATAAACGACAGTAAACAGTTTGAATCGCCTTTTAAAATTGAAGGTAAATTTGTCATCCCTAGAGCTATGTGGGGAGACATCGTCCAACTCGGTACATAAATACATGTCTACGTTGTTAATAAGAAACTAGTGACAAGTTGATGGTTTCCCCTTCTTGCTAACCCAGAACGTGCTTCCTGTAGGGCAACGAGACAAGGAGATACACTTAAATGGCCCCATTTTGTCATTGCCACCATTTAAATAAATTACTTTCATTGTAATTTGTATCCAAAGTTATGCATTAACTTTTGAATATCGGGGTAACTTTAATAACTTTAATGGCTTATACATACAAAGCTACAACATTTCTAGGATTTGGCATTAAGTGAAAGGTTTTTATTTAATGTGCGAATTGTGGACTTTTAAATATTAATCTCAACTTCCTCTCTAAATTTCCTCACCGAAAAAGTGCTTGCATGCTTTTTAACTTAGGAGTTAAAAAGTATGGATACTTAGTTGATCAAATTATACAGAAAGTCGCTTCCACAGTTTTGAATCTAATCTATCTACATAAATGTCGATTTAAATTCAACAACATATTAAATAATCGATCTCATATTTTAAAGATAGCCACATATAATAACTTGTTTCCAGCGACAATCTTGTGAAACGTCCAAACAAAGTCAGACATTAAAATGCTTGCGGAACGCGCTGGAACGACAGTGGTTCATAATCGGAGAAACCTTGCTTTAGGGGCTCTAATTATTTTTTACTAGCGGACGCCCGCGACTTCGTTTACGTTGTCGGTTAAAAAGTAGTCTATAGCCTTCCTCGCTAAATGGACTAACTAATACTGAAAGAATTTTTTAAATCGGAACAATTGTTCCAGAGATTAGCGCGTTTAAACAAACAAACTCTTAAGCATTATATTGTTAGTATAGATATGGGGACAAATGAGGAGTCGGAGCCATTCTCACGGGTATCGACGTCCATAGACATCAGCATAGAGTTTGTACCGATGCGTTCACCTCACTCCCTCCCACTTGGGCCACGGGCTACTCGCACACCCCACGAGACGCGACAGCACAGCCGTCACTTTATTGTTGGTGATTTGAGGTGAAACTTGATTTCAATGAAATTGCCCATAGATTTATGGCTGGGAGGCGGCGACGCGTATGGGAATGGCACGTCGGTACGTCTGATCTCCATCGAGAATGGAATCCACGCTGATTAAGTTTATATGGTGATGGTTATGTTCCTGGATATTAATGATGATTGCGATTTCTATATAACGTACAGCTGACGCTGTTTCTAAACAGGAAGCGAAGGTTTTCAACGCGCTTTTATCAAAAGACTCGGCGATGGCAGATAAATGACAATACAATGACATCGATAGAAAACTATGGAATGTCCACTCTTGAATATTTTTTTTTTTTGGTATGGGGGGGGCAAACGACCAGTCGAAGCCATTTTCATGACTACCGACGTCCATAGACATCCATATAGAAAGTACACAGATGCGCTGCCCTCCTTTCTCCTTTCACTTCTATAGGCCACCGGCTACTCACACACCGCACGAAACGCGACAGCACAGCTGTCCCTTCACGCCGGTCTCGTGTAAGCGAGAGGTACCTCCCCGGTCGTGCCGGACAATTCGGCTGCATGCAAGCATGCAGTGTGGCACTACCTCTTACTAAATGGATGATGGTGGATTATCATTTAGTCCAGCGGTGGGCAACCTTTTGGCAAGGCAAGGGCCGCACTTGTGATGCCCTAGAAGCCCGAGTTACCTTTTTTTTGGCCTTTTCTTCCCAATAACTTATTTATAAAGACATTCGCGGGCCGCAAGTAGGACGTTTGCGGGCCGCGGGTTGCCCACCACTGATTTAATCCGTAAAAGACATGCCTAGGATTCAGTCACCAAGTTCTCCCAGGCTACAACTGAACATTTACATCATATTGAAGGTGTACTTCTCATGTTGTATATAGTGCAAGTGTCACTACATAGTATAAAACAAAGTCGCTTTCCGCCGTCTGTGTGTGTATGCTTAGATCTTTAAAATTACACAACAGATTTTGATGGGGTTTTTTTAATATACCTACAGATTGATTCAAGAGGAGGGTTTATATGTATAACATCCATTAAGTAGTGGGTGAAATTCACGAGGGCAAAGCGGCAGACGGAAGCTAGTTATATATAAACATGAATTTTTATGTATAGAGAGTGCAAACGAACAGTCGGAGCCATGTTCATAACCACCTACGCCCATCATCTATCTATCCCATCACCTACGACGACATTTCCTTACTGCCTCCTCTACAAAAGGCCACCGGATACTTCACCGCAAGAAATGCGACAGCGCGCCCACTTACGCCGGTATCATGGAAGTTCTAGTTCTATTCTATATCGTGTAGAGTCTGACCCTAGTATAAGTGCAATTTCTCCCGATCACTTAGCGGATCTCCCGGGGAGCCAATGAAGTGGTACAAGGCGCTCGCGGCGAGAGTAACGACCTGCGCCGGTACCATTACACGGCCCTGTACCACTAAATTATTTAACGTCTTTATTGATCACGAAGTATAGGGAAACGCAATATACATATAGATGTCTTATAGATACTAGTGGCCGCCCAGTGGTCGAAATTCGACCATAAAATTATATTTAATTATAATTATAAGTTGTTGAATATAAATTATTAAAATATTACTGAATATGACCTGAAAAAATAAAACGTCAGTTTTATTTCGCAAATCAGCTGATGGGCTGCTACCTTAGATCATTACTAAACTACTTTCCACTGGACTAAAATTAAAAAAAAAAAAATATTTACAGTTGACATATGTCATTCCAATACCATTTAATAAAAAAAAAAATTGTCATATGTCATTGTCAATTGTCAAAAATTGTCAATGATAAAAACAAATATTTAAAATTGTACATACTTTATTTCTATTTTGCAATTAAGAAATCTGAATAATTTTTGGCACACAATCACGCCGAGACCTTTAATTTGACACCTTAACCATAATTTTACGTTGTGTGGTTCGGCCAAAAAGTCCAGGACAAAAATCGGCTTCCGCTATTAATATATAAAAAGAAGATTGTTATGTTTGTACAGCATTATTATTTGCGATGTGTTTCATCGTCATGGACATATTTTATGCAGTGAATACCAATGCAAGCATAGCTTGTATGAAGAATACACGAGAAATTCGGTGACTACAATCCATCCTTATGACTGCCTTGCTGCTATTGGCTAAATAACGAGTAAAAATAGATTAGAAAGAGACACACTTTTTTGTCGAAAAACGTCAAAAATAAATCTTATAAACGGCAATATTTTTTTTATAATTTCAGAGATAATGCAGATGCGTTGCCACTCGCCGTTACGCCTGTATCGTGTAAACGAGGTAAAACGAACGTAAACACGTAGGAAGAGGTAGTGCCACACTGCATGTTTGCATGCAGCCATTGGGCAGGCAAGACCTGTGAGGTACCTCTCGCTTACACGAGACCGGCGTAAAATGACATCTGTGCGTTTCGTGCGGTGTGCAAGCAGCTCATGGAGGTGGGAGGAGAAAGGAGGGCAACGCATCTGTATTTTTTTTTTATGATATAGGAGGGCAAACGAGCAGCCGGTGCCATTTTCATGACTACCGACGCCCACAAACATCCGCGTAGAGGCTATACAGATGCGCTGCCCTCCTTTCTCCTCCCACCTCCATGGGCCACCGGCTACTTACACACCGCACGAAACGCGACAACACAGCTGTCACTTTACGCCAGTCTCGTGTAAGCGAGAGGTACTTCCCCGGCCTGTAAAGCTTCTATGCGGATGTCTATGGGCGTCGGTAGTCATGAAAATGGCGCCGACTGCTCGTTTGCCACGCTTGTAACAAAAGCGAGAGTTACCCTCAAAGTGCAGGCAAAATTCGGTTGCAATGTAGCATAGCACTACCCCTTGCTAAGCAAACATTCTTATATTATGTCATATTATGTTATCTGTCCTCGATCTGCGCGTACCTTTAAACTCACTCCCATAATCCATCAAAAGAAGTAAAACTACTCGAGTTAAAACACCGTCATAAGTACCACGATGCTGACTCGCACCTTTGCGGCGCGCGCGTCGCGCATGGGGAACTGGGCTAATTGGACGTACGAATCGTTTTGACGCTGCATGCATGCATGGCCGCGGATCGCCCATTATCAGCTTAATGAATGTAGCGGGGAGTCAGGCGAGCCGACCGATGACAAGTGATTATATGCCATGCAGCCATTGACACTATTAAAGCGACTTGTACATATCAATCAACTAAGAAGGAAAAATTGGCGGTGCAATGTGAAGATTTTAAAATGTTTGTATGACTTCAAAAGAAGTATTTATTAACGACTTATATATTACTTTCCTTTTTAGTTCATGTCTAGAAACCAATTGAACTATGTAGATGATGCGTTAATAGTTCAGTAAGGGCCGATTTTTCAATCCTCAGATAATAGATAACACTGGGAATAAACTATCTCTGTTTCATTTTTTATTTCGTGTTTAAGTGAGATGGGTATAATTTATTCCTAGGGTTAATTTTTATCTGACGATTGAAAAACCGGCCCTAAGTGAGAATATAGCTGGTTAAATGTTAAGAAGATTTCAATACCATTTTTAGTTTACAAGAACCTATATGAGAAATATACAAATGAAGAACTATCAGTGGCGTTAGGTAAATACGAATCTCATAAATTACCGAAATATCCTATCTGGCTGAAGGATAGCAGGCTGTTAACCCCACATGTAGTAAAAACTGGCCATGCTCGTACAAATCCAGATAATAATAACAGGAACTAAACTGTATGGCGAGTACACTATGGTTTTTAGGGTTCCGTATCTCAAAGAGAAAAAACGGAACCCTTATAGGATCGCTTTGTTGTCCGTCTGTCTGTAAGTCTGTCAAGGCCATTTTCTCTAAAACGCGTGAAGGGATTAAGCTGAAATTTTTGTCAAATACGGAGGCCAGTTACGTCTTGATGCCATCACACTTCTAAGTAAACGCAATAAAAAGTTATAGCCATTTATGCACAAATTTTGTATGAAAACTTTTTCGAAAATTTATAGGGTACTCCCCGTTGAGCTAGAATTCTGAAATTTGGCAAGTAGTAAGACCTTACAGTACCTATACATATAGGAATAAATCTAAAAATTGGTAAATAAAATTGGGAAATTTTTAATTGCACCTCTATTTAAAATTTTAAGAAAACAACAATTATGCACTAATAATGTACCAGCATATCAAAATAAATTACTGT
>LUGF01044827.1:6009-20037 GCA_001625245.1 Calycopis cecrops
GTAACCAAAAACTTTAATTAGAATTTTACATAATCGGTAGGAGTATTTTGGTAAAAAATCTTTTACATTTTTCTTAAATCTCAATACTGTGTATTGATAGGTGAAGCTTCTGAACCCAGTTGATCTAAATCTACTACTAGAAACTCTAATTTTATCCCCAATTCAAAGAAAAATCTATCTGATTTTTATAGGCGTAAATGGGGCGTCGCGATGTAAAATAAAAGGGAGTAAAATAAACTTTCATTTAGCCAAGATACTAATTCCTACATCTTATAAAAGAGACTATGAAGTTTTTGATTTTCAAAGTTCCGTCCCTACATTAGCTACGGTCAATCGGTTACAAACGGAATCAGTTATACGTATAGGTATGTCAGTCTGTGTGTCAGGCAGTATCGCGATTCATGAAATAGACAATTACAATTTTTATGGATCTATTTCAGTTGCAGCTATTACTAAAATAGGTAAATTATAATTATTTCCTTAAAAAAAAACATTTTAATGTTTTACTTATACATCGTTCGCTTCACACAAAATGTGACCCTGTGAGCTAGTCCGATTCTTACTTAACCGGTTTTCACGAAAGTATTTGTGATGTGCATTTATAACAATTATGTATTTTGGCGGCCATGAAAATTGGTGACGATGAAAGAAGGACATTTTGGTAAAATTAAAGAAAATATGAATTGGATACACCTACGTTGCAGAATTAGCGTTATATACAAAATATTTGTTACATATCCGTACGCGTTGAAGTACTTTTTATGTCATTCCATTATCATCCACATCATCATTATCTGGATCAGTTTAATTTTGCGTGAAAGTATAACAGACTAGCAGTGCCCCGTGGTTTCACCCGCGTAAATTTCGATCCCGTAAAAAATAGTAAATCATACAATGGCATCCCATAGGAACATTTTTGCGGGATAAAAACTATCCTATATGTTTATCCAAGTTATTCTCTATGTTTGTATCAAATTTGATGAAAATCGGTTGAGCAATTTTTGCGTGTAGGAGTAACAAACAAACAAACAACCTTACAAACTTTCGCATTTATGATATTAATATTTAGGATGTAACAAAGGGAGAGAATGTATGTTACATGCAAACAAAGCTTATTGGGGTTCTCTTCACTCCACGGCAAAAGTTTAGATAAGAACGAAAAGGAACAAAAAATACACACAAACTTTTGCAATATTAGTATGTTACAAATTGTCACGTAATTTATGATAGCCCTCAACATACTTATCGATAGTATGATAATATCTTTTGGAGGAGGCGAATAAAATTATGTTCCCACGTCCCATCACTTTACCCACATCAACTGGGCTTGAATAAAATAAGTATAATGTACAATCTCCTCTCCAATTGGCGCAGTGGCAATGTTATTAGCGGGTGTGCTGCGCATATTACGCCATAGGTCGCGGGTCCGTATCCCCCAGGTCAGGAATCCTTTTAATGCATAACTATTTGTACCTTGCGTACGTTGCTACGCCACCAATAGATAAATCAGCATGAACTCTCACGGTACACAATACGAAATTCATTGGAAAGATAGAGGAGCCATCTGTTGATGGTCTTATCAACTGAGAAACTTTCGTGGGCTCATGCACAACAACTATGCTAAAGATCAGTACATATTGAATTGTTTAGTTTACGATTATACATAGGACATACAGACAAACATTCATTTCTATATATAAAGATATTATGTATTTGTAAAATAGATACCTATGTTTAATTTGTCTAGAACCAGTAAAGATAAAGTTATAATTAGTGCAGTAAAAAGAAGTTATAATTATTACAGTAACACCTGGACTTATCTTTCACGGACTAATAAACCGGAGCTACCTTCTACCGTGGCGGAAACACGAGGAGCCTGATGGCATCCTACGCATTTTAGGGTTCCGTAGCCAAATGGCAATAAACAGAACCCTTATAGGTCCGTCATGTCTGTCTGTCCGTTTTCTATGTACCTATGGAGTGCCCCCTATTTTTTTATTTATTTATTTTTATTTAAAATTCAAATAGCGGTTCACAAAATACATCAACTTACAAAGTTTCAACTACGAAAGCCAATTTATAGTTTCGGAAAAAAATGGCTGTGACATACGGACGGACGGACGGATAGACAGACAGACAGACATGACGAATCTATAAGGGTTCCGTTTTTTGCCATTTGGCTACGGAACCCTAAAAATGAGTGTCCCCTCCCCATCTAACTTTTAAATTAAGAGATTCTTCTTCTTATGTCAGTGTTTAGCCGATCAAATTTTATGCGCCCAGTACTGTGCCACATCTGTAGCGGCATCATTGGCAGCGAGCAGATCCTCGATTGTCGAGTTCTTGGACACAGCGGGGACTGGAGTAGATGCTTCATAGATTAATGGGCCCCAATGACTCCTACTTTATTGACATAGGCCTACTTGTGTTCGAAGTCGATTAAGCGACTTCCAAGTAGGCCAAGGCAGGTGGAGGCTGGCGGGGAGATTTTCTTCTAGTGGCACAAATATGTCTGGGGGGAGGGTGTTTCATTTTCCACCTTATGATTCTCTCCTCGGCAGGACCGCGAATTAATGCCCGTGTACTTCGTAAGAAGCCCTACTTCTTAGTCTTGCAGGGTGGATGGCGTGTCCAAAGAGAGGATGGCGGTTGTCTGTCTCCTGCTTATTTTTTTCGTGGCAACAAGCTACGTCCCTTCTAATATCTGGAGTATGGAATTACACAATTTCCGTGGAATAATACAAGGCAGTGCCAGTTGAACGGAGTACTTGTGGAGTGGCTCCCCATTTCGTAGAGACACAAGACGACAAAGGAGGCTGTTCCTGGCGAACACCTTCTGTTTTGTATTAAGGCAGTGCGGTTTGAAGGTCGGAGATTGGTCTAATGTAATACCTAAATGCTTGGGATAAAAGTAGTGCTCCATTCTGACCTGATGCCGTGTAATATCTAGAGTGCGGTTCGCTTGCCTGATGCGGAGATGGAATGCGGAGGCTCGTGTTTTAGATGGGTTAGGTTAGAATAGAATGTCACGCTGCATTACATCCGAATTGGACCAGCTCGACCGGGGAAGTTCTCGCTCATACGATGCCGGCGTAAAGTGCCCGTGTGTTCCTTCGGCGTGTAAGTGGCTGGTGGCCGGGGAAGGAGGGAAGAGGGCAACGTAAATTATAACCTCTATGCCGATGTGTTTATGGGTGTTGGTTGTCATGAATATGGCTTTGCATCCACGTGCAAGTAATATTTTATACAATGTAAAGATAAAATGTAACGCGTATTAACAGATTCTCCCAATCCATCACTGGGCGACGCGCAGCTGTCACCTCACAAATACTGGCTACAGCTAACGCCCTCGCCTCTCAGCGTTAGCTCTGGCTAGTTTCATTCCTAGTGCTCCACGGACAGTCGTGGAATGAGGCTAAAATGAAACGTACAACTGTGATTGATATCAGAGAGAAAGAACACACAATAATAGAGAGACGGAACAATAAAAGTGAATAAAAAAGGAAGTATAGTGCCTTTAGGTTGCCCTATCTATCAGGGGAATAAAAACTCTTTTGTGGCACATGGTGAGTACTGTATCTTGCGACGCATGGACCAATCCGTATACCTAAGCCAACACATTATATGTTAGTAAAGGTACTAGCGAAAACACCAAAAACGAGTTTGAGTAATATGTTTTCGCTAGTACCTTTGATAAATATTTGATCATGTTAAAACCCGTAAAGAAACTACAAGTTGTGTAACATTATATGTAGTTAGTCAATTGGAAGGGACAGTTTATTTTTTTATTATTTTTCAATTACACATAATGTAATTCGTCTCGATCCCAAGACAGTTTTAGCTTTTATATCTGGTCTCTGCGATTATCAAACTCACCATCAAATGGAGGTAGTGGTTCCCGCTGTCGATGCTGGCAACACATGAGTAACAGCAGTGGCAAGAGTAGTGGGACCAATGTGATAAAAATCCACATGTTTCAAGTTTGACTGTATTATGCAGGAATTCACCTATTTTTATGAATATTTACTCCTTATTAAATGTGGCACTCTGAACTCTCAGCCCCTAGTTAGAAAACTGGTGTGAAGGTACGTTGTTGTAGTTGTTATTAAGTTTCATAATTGAAGCTTCACGTGGCACATGAATTTTGATAGGCTATATACTGAGCACAAATTAAAGTCCTGATTATCCTGTAACTCCTGATCTGTCAAATAAATAATAAATTTTGGTTTCACAGATTCTAGTTGAGGTTATTATCTAATTTGTGTGGTATTTAAATGTTAAGTAACGAATAGTTATTTCACGCTTAAACCCTACTATAAAATATATTATATAATGTTATTATATATATTTGTGAAATACCAATAACCTGTTAAAGCAGTCCTAATACAAGTAATTTGTGTCTACGTTCGTTTTTTTTGTGATAATTTCGGCGCCATATTTTATGTAAATCTGTTCTGTTCTTTTTACGTGAAAATGTAACAAACATACCCACATACTTTCGTAAACATTATACTAGTGTGGACTTAACACTATTGGATCTGATTTGTGATTGGTCATGAGTTGGCTTGTTATGAAAATATGATTGAAGGATTTCTCGGAATAGACGTAGAAATAACGGAGAAAGATAAGATTTGCCGATTTTATTTTTGAGAAAGACAATTCCTGAGTTAATCCGCATTAGATCAGCGAAACGGGTCTTGGATTTGGTTTCTTTATATAATTGGCTACTATCTTATTTCGAATATATCAGTGTCTTCTAAAACAACGTAGGCATAAGGACATACATCAGTTTGATTAGACGCTAAAATTAATATTATTTTTACCCAGCTGCTTTTTTTTATTTAAGGTGGTGTAAACGAGAAGTCGGAGCCATTTTGATCACTACCGACGCTCATGTATATCTGCATAGAGATTACACAGACGTGTAGCCCTCGTTTCTCTCCCTCCATGGGTCACCGGATACTTCCACACCGCACGAAACTCGCGGCATAGCTGCACAGTAGCACAACACTTCACGCCGGTCTCGTGTAAGCGAGAGGTACCTCCCCAGTCGTGAAAGCCCAATTCGACAAGAATGCAGCGTGGCACTACCTTTATCATGGCGTTTGTTTGAATAAATTGTATTTGCATTTTTTTTAAACGTATTTTTTCTCAAAAACTAATAATGATATCTCGCTCAAACCAATTTTCGTTGAGAGTTTCCGTTGAGATATACAGCATATATTTTTTACATTTCTCACTCTCATGTTTTTAAAGTTAAAGAGTTAATTTTTAGGGTTCCGTATCTCAAAGAGAAAAAACGGAACCCTTATAGGATCGCTTTGTTGTCCGTCTATACGTCTGTCAAGACCTTTTTCTCTAAAACGCGTAAAGGGATTAAGCTGAAATTTTTGTCAAATACGGAGGTCAGTCACGTCTTGATGCCTTGAAAAAATCACACTTCTAAGCTAACGCAATAAAAAGTAATAGCCATTTATGCACAAATTTTGTATGAAAACGCACTTTTTGGAAAACCTATAGGGTACTTCCCGTTGAGCTAGAATTCTGAAATTTGGCAAGAAGTAAGACCTTTCAGTACACGTATAGGAATAAATCTAAAAATTGGTAAATAATATTTATATCACTGGAAAAATCATTACCAACTTATGCAAGTAGTTCGTTTCATACTAAATGTATGCAAGCACCCGCATATATAAGTTTGTCAACTTAAACGGCAGGCGTAAAGTTACAATAATTGAAAACCATGCATTAAGTTTGGATTACGGAACCCTAGGTGTGCGAGTCGGACTCGCACTTGGCCGGTTTTTCTACTTTGGAAGCCTCTACCTATCAAACAATTAATATTGACGAAAAATAGTTTTAGTAACCTTAAAGTAATTTTTGAAGACCTATTTATAGACACCCTATATATAGTTCACATAATACATCAACCTACAAAGTTTCAACTACGAAGGGCCAATAGTTTCGGAAAAAAATGGCTGTGACATACGGACGGACGGACAGACAGACAGACATAACGAATCTATAAGGGTTCTGTTTTTTTGCCATTAGGCTACGGAAGCCTAAGAATGACATGCCAGTATTTTGAACGGTGAAACGATGTTTAAAGAGACCAAGAATCAATATCCATTGAATCCCGAGTCCCGAGCGCCGAGCCCCGATATTGTGGTACAATAAAGTGCGAGGTCTGTATTTACATCTGTGAATGTCTGCATTTTTACTATTCAAGGCCCTTTGGCTCAAGGCCGTATTGGTTATCCATTATAATATTCTAGAGCCATATAAAGTGTTTTGCAAGTGTATATGCGTATGTTCCTTAACAACCTAAGAGGGACAAATAGTGGGTTGAAATTGTGTTGTAATGTGTATGTTGTATTTTGTAACCTAGAAGTGTAGTACCGAATAGAGAGTTTATTTTCTATACTATTATATTCTAAATTATATAATTAAAATACGCGGAAGAAACTTGGTAAGAGGTAGTGCCACACTGCATGCTTGCATGCAGTCGAATTGGGCCGGCACGACCGGGGAGATACCTCTCGCTTACACGAGACTGGCGTAAAGTGACAGCTATGCTGTCGCGTTTCGTGCGGTGTGTAAGTAGCCGGTGGCCCATGGAGGTAGGAGGAGAAAGGAGGTCAGCGCATCTGTATAGCCTCTATGCGGATGTTTGTGGGCGTCGGTAGTCATGAAAATGGCTCCGGCTGCTCGTTTGCCCTCCTATATAAAAAAAAAATTGTGTGCACAGCAAGTTTGTTAAAAAATAATTTTTTATATTATGAAGCTTAATAAGGAGTAAATATGTATTAAAGAAGGAAAACTAAATTATTCATTACTAGCTTCCGCCCGCGGCTTCGCCCGCGTGGATTTCGGATTATAAAAAATCCCTATAAATTTTAACTTATTATGTTATTCTGATATGAAAGCTATATTACTGTAAAGTTTCATGAAAGTCCGTTCAGTAGTTTTTGTGTGAAAGAGTAACAAACATACTTACAAACTTTCGCATTTATAATATTAGTAGGATTAAGTAAGTATATTAAAACGAAGCATATTAGTGTTACAGCAATGTAACATTGCTTCCTAGTATATGGTATACGAAGCAATTGTTATTATTATTGACCTAACATGGATAAATGTAAATGTTCTCAAAATAATAATTATTTAATAAGCTATTAGAAAATAAAACTAAAACCCGACATCAATGAGCCAACATTTGGAAATAAATAGTTTATAAAAAAGTTTAATGTAAATACTGTTTCTGAAACTTTTTACTCACTTCAAATATGCAGTTCGGCAAGATGTTTTATAAGCAATTTTACAAAAATTAAACTTTCTCATGGTAAAAGCTCGTAGCAAGCTTGCTCAACTTCAGACATGGGGTCCCGGGTTCGAATCCCGGGTCGGCCCAAAAAGAGTTACCTATTGGAATTCTTCTTTGGATTGATCTGACTTTGGATTTCTAATAACAATTCGGAGTTTCCTATGAGCCATTAGTAATACAAACCGACTAAAAAACGACACCTTAATATCACTTTAAGCGTGGGTTTATTTGAATATTTTTCCGGGCCATTTTGGCTTCTATACAGATAAGCAATAGGTCATCCAAAAATAATTGTTACATTTTTTATAGTACATGTGGGCCATTATATGAGACGGCATAGAGATTCTAGACGTGTTGCCCTCCTTCCTCCTCCCCTCCATGGGCCACCGGATACTTACACACCGCGCGAAACGCAATGCAGCGTGGCAGTACCATGCATGGTACGACATGTTACATGGTTTTACAGAAACATAAATCCACGCGTTATTCGAGATTGGTTCCCATGCCCCAATTTCCACTATAATAGGTTATAGACGAAGTCACGCTAGCGGCAAAACTGTATCTCAAATGTGAACTCCATTTTGTCTTTGGTCATTCCAAAGACAAAATGGAGTTTACATTAGAGTTATGTCTGATAGGCCTTATGCTATTGGAGATTCGGAAAAGAAATTGAACAAAGGATTTTTATTTGACATGAATAAGATAAATGGCTGCTCGACCCAAAATCCCACATTTGCTTTAGAAATGTGCCTTACAAATATAATTCAAGGTTAAAGATAGGTATGTCTTGTAAGTTACTTAAGTACTTATAAGTAATAATTATAATTGTATCTATCTTATAAGTAATAATTTTGTAAGAGGTAGTGCCACGCTGCATGCTTGCATGCAGCCGAATTGGGCCGGCACGACCGGGGAGGTACCTCTCGCTTACACGAGACCGGCGTGAAGTGACAGCTGTGCTGTCGCGTTTCGTGCGGTGTGTAAGTAGCCGGTGGCCCATGAAGGTGGGAGGAGAAAGGGGGGCAGCGCATCTGTATAGTCTATATGCCGATGTCTTTGGGCGTCGGTAGTCATGAAAATGGCTACAACTGCTCGTTTTCCCCCCATACCATAAAAAAAAACTGTTTTAGGTTGGAGGTGTTAAACTTTTATCAAAATGTTAGTAGCGTACATAACAATGAGTGCTTCTAAAATAAATAATTGTAAATCATGTAGGTTGGATATGCTACTGTCAGTTTCAAAGAAACTTTTTTTTATAGGATAAGGGGCAAACGAGCAGATGTTAGATGGCTTCCGCCGCCCATAGACATCTGCAAAACTCGAGGCTTTGCAGGCGCGTTGTCGGCCTTTTAAGTACGAGTAAGCTCTTTTCTTGAAGAACCCCAGGTCGTATAGGTTCGGAAATACCGACTGTGCAGCTTAACAGTTTATTTGGAGCACTGGTAAAACTGTTTTTACGATTTTTAGTAAGAGGTAGTGCTGTGCTACATGCATACAGCCGAATTGTGCTGGCAGAAAAGGGGTGGAATCTCGGGCTTACACGAGACTGACGTAAAGTGACAGCTACGTGTCGCGTTTCGTGCGGTGTATAAGTAACCGGTGGCTCATGATAAGGGGGAGGGAGGAAGGACGGCAACGCATCTGTATAACCTCTATGCGGATGTCTATGGGCGTCATGAAAATGGCTCCAACTGCTCGTTTGACCCCTGTATACCACCACTATAAATGTTTTTTTTATATAGTGGTGCTATATAAAAAACTTATACACAAAAATATATACATATACGTACTGCCACTATACCTAATATATAAAATTCTCGTGTCACAGTTTTCGTTGCCATATTCCTCCGAAACGGCTTGACCGATTCTCATGAAATTTTGTGAGCATATTGAGTAGGTCTGAGAATCGGCCAACGTCTATTTTTCATCCCGATATTCCCACGGGATCGAAAGTTACGCGGGTGAAACCGCGGGGCGCAGCTAGTAAAAGAAATAATTTGAACAGGATTGTGTACATCTGAATAGCCTCTCTGCTAGAGTGACGGCGGCGCGTGTTCTGCCTGGCGAGTCTCGAGGCACTTATATTTATAATCTCAATGCTGTGTGTCTCACCTTCAGCGATCTTTCTTCCGCTCACCCGTCAGAGGATGAATGGGGACGCCTCCTCCCAGAGGGAGGAGCGTTCTCCCCACCCTGGGAGGAGGCATTCATTCACGACAGGGCCGAAAAAAAAAAGTTCAGGCCCGGAAAAAAAATATTTTAGCCCTCGTGTAGAATGTGTTCAATTAGGTTGTGTCTCCTTGTAGAAAGAAAGAAGATAAATAAAGAAAGTGCATGACACACGCGACAACAAGATAGTGGATATCATGCTGTCACGTTTCGTATGACGTGCAAGTAGCCGGTGGCCCATGGAGGGGAGAGGAAGTAGGGCGACGCATCTGCATGACCTCTATGCGGATTTGTATGGGTGTCAATGGCCATGGAATTGACTCCGATTGCTCATTTGCCCCCTTATTCTATATCGCTTACACGAGGCCGGCATGAAGTGACAGCTGTGCTGTCGCGTTTCGTGAGGTGTGCAAGTAACCGGTGGCCCATGGATATAGGAGGAGATAGGAGGGAATGCATCTGCATAACCTCTATGCGGATGTCTGTGGGTGTCGGTGGCCATGGAAATGGCTCCGGTTGCTCGTTTCCCCGCATTTACAATAAAAATAATCTTCTTGTCCTCCTTTCCCTCAAAGGGCCATCAAACTCACAAACCGCGTGAATCCCGACAGCATAGCTGTCTTATTGCGGCGGTGAGCGTGGCATTACCTATCGCACTCATACTCCTCCCACTGTCTTAATCCCCGGGTTTGCCTCTTGAATTCGCCGTGGCAGTTGCTATTGTAAGTGGATACAGACAATGCCTTCAGCTTCAATATTCAGCGAACTGCAAATTTAATTTTCCCACTTAGGTGACTCCGTTTATTTCAACTTGAACAACTCGTTTTGATTGATTACTTTTTAATTGAATGTGATATTCGTTTTAGTTTGTTGAAATTCGTGAGGCGAAAAAAGAAAAAGATAGGAACGTATCATGGAGGCTAATTGTTTTAGAGTTTTTTTATATCATAGTGGGCAAACGAGCATGAGTTAGTGACTACCCCCGCCCATAGATATCCGCAAAACCAGGTGCCTTGCAGACGCGTTGAAAGGCCTTAAAGAAATTTGTTGATATCCTTGAAATAAAAAAGAAAAATATAGGTACGTAACATAGAGACTAAGAGTCGTTGCATACCTAAAATGGAGGCATGAAGTTCTAGAGTAGAGCTAGATGAGAAGAATAAGGTTTACAAAATTTTCCCACTTGCAAGATGGCGCCCGCCTTTAGTTAGATAAGCATGAATTGCTTATCTATCAAAAAATCTCATTTGCAAAAATGGCGACATACTACAATTTTTTGGCCACTTTTTAGGCACGGAGTATACGCTCCTGGTCTATATATCTCACAAATTATTAAATAAAAAAGAGAGACTCATGTTCTCATTATTGTTTAAGTGTTAGAGAGATGGAATGAATAAATACTGCGTGTCTTTCGATTTTTTTTCGCATGTAGATAATTAAAATCTACCAGATAAAATCTAAACGAAAAACCTTTCGTCTGTAATTTAGCTGACCTTACAATTCCTGACGAAAAAACTTCTTTTGCATAGATTTGGCATCTATTTATATATAAACCGGAACATTTCGCTAGTGTTAGAATAGTAAAACCGCATTGAAAGATAAATTAACCTGCATTTCTAAGCATAAATTGTGTTAAACACAGCTTTGTAGCTTATGCCTTTGCGTAATGCGGAACGTTCAAAAGTACCGGCCTGCCCTTGACCGCTAACGTTGCGAAACCATTACTTACATGTTTGTAAGGATTTTAGACTTCGTTTTGAAATTCGAATTTTTATGCTGAAATTTAAAATTCGAAGCTTACGAGTTTTATACTACACGAGTTTAATTTAAACTTCGAAACGTGAGATTTGAAATTAAAATTCGACCTGAGTTTTTAAAATTCGAACGGTGAGAGTTAAATTCGAAGTATATGAGAATTTTTTGAAACGAATCGCTTTTAAATGAACGCCGGCAGCAAAAACGATTCAGTTTTTATCATCTCCAAGGTTGCGATTTTATCTTTTATATTTTATTATTTTTATTTTTATTTTTAAATGTTATATTTTAAGTTTATAATTTATACTTTATGATAATATGGTTTATCATATGATATGATGTACAATTTATTATACATCAGTAATAATTTTATTCGATCGTTAATTTATTGTGGTATCTGCCGTCGCGCGCCCACATACATCCGCATATTTATTATGCAGGGAGGAGAGCAAAACAGGATGGCAACGAGCTTTCCTTTCTGTTGATCCTGGCGACAAACGAGTAGCAGAGGTGAGAAAAGGGGCCAAGCTCGTTTTACAAAAAAAAAGAAAGCCTTCCTTTCGGCCGCTAGAACTCAAAGCACGAAACGGGACTATAAAGCTGTCAGTTCACGGCGACATCATGTGAACTTGAGGTGACTCCGAGATCGGTCTGAGGCAATATCCCCACATTGATTTATCTCGACACCTACATCAGTAACACTACCAACACCTACTTCCAACTTCCAACCTTCGAAATATAATTTCAACAAAAATCATTAAAGTTTATCAAGCACAGTGCGCTGGATCTACGCTGTAATCTGTGAAGCGAGCACGCTAGCGACTGACACGCCATAACAAGCTGGGCTTTATGTGGAAAGAGTTTTTTTTTTAATGATATAGGGGGCAAACGAGCAGGTGGTTAGTGACTACCGCTGCCCATAGACATCCGCAAAACAAGGTGTCTTGCAGACGCGTTGCCGGCCTTTAAGGAAGAGGAATGCTCTTTTCCTGAAGATCCCTAAGTCGTATCGGATCTGAAATACCGAGGAAGGCAGCTGATTCCATAGTACGCGGTAAAAAATGGCGTTTATACCGCACAGTACTACATTTAGGAATATCGAGATGGTGGGCATGGAACTTTGAGTTCTGTCGCGATGTCCTATGATGGATAAGGACAAAACTATTAGATAAGGGTACTTTTGAGCTGCATTGTACATACATTTAGCTGGTGCGACCGGGATATCTCGATGACATGATAATAAATGACAGAGTTGCTGTCGCGTTTTGTGTGTGTAAGTTTCCCGTAGCCCATTTAGGGGGACGGAGGAAGACGGGCAACACACGTCTACAATCTCTATGCGTATGTTTATGTAGGTAGTCTACAATTATTATTTCTTGTTTTTTTATTCTTGAACTGCTCGTTCGGCTTCCGATATTATTAAAAACTATGCTTTCCTTACACAAATTGCTAACCGACCAACGCGACGGAGAAACACAAGCTTAGTTTTGGTCCAAATTATGGGGATGCTTACCGTCGTCAAAGTTATGCAGTCGCGTTTTGACGTTTGCAACACGAACACATATCACTTTTGGATAATGGAGTATAACGTATCTATGCAGCTATCTCTACAATGTTTAAAGGCTTTGTTGCTCATATTTTCGAGCCTTTTTGGAGCACAAAAAAGGGCCCTAAAAGGCTAAAAATGTTCCTTTTTTCCTTTTTTCTTCCCTTTCGCCCCCTACTATAACAAAAAAAACTAACATTACAAATAGTACTAGTTATGTTTGCATGAAAGTCGTCTCTGAAACCGCATTTATGCGACTTATATAATCTGGCGTTTAGCGCTGCCTTTGTTTTATAATACCTTCCCGCGTTTCCGCTTCCTCGTCTCCCGCTTCCCGTTTCCTCCCCATTTCCATTTCCAATTTTCATGAATATAATATTGTGTATTTGTAAAATTTGCATTTACATACCGCTCTCCTACATTACTGGTTGATTTTAGTATTGTAATAACGAACATAATACTCAAGTGAAAGGGGCGCCGAGATGTTTACCTACGCGTCGTCAAGCGTTACGCTGAACGAGAATGTTCCACACGATTTAACTCATCATTTATATTCATAATGCGTTAAATGTCATTTGAAAGAATAAAATAAATGTAATAATAAAACTGTTAAGCACAAATTTTGCTTTTCTTCAATCAAAATGTGCAAAGAATAATTTAGATCATTGCTCACTCTCTCATTGCTTCCCGTAGGAACATTTTTCGGGATAAAAACTATCCTGTGTTAATCTAAGTTACCCTCTATGTGTGCCGAATGTCATGAAAATCGGTTCAGCAGTTTTTGCGTGAAGGAGAAACAAACAAACAAACATACAAACTTTCGTATTTATAATATTAACGTCGATTGAAAAGTAAGGCCAAATGTGGCCTCATGGGAATTACAACTGATTTTGTCGAGAGGCCAGATCTGGCCTTGTGGGAAGAGAGAGTTTACCTTTCGGTTACCGCGGACGTTCATTGACGCTTCAAAAACACGCAGCGAACACGTGGTCGGTACCGGGAGAATTAAGGGGGGTTTACACTGTCACGTGGCCTAAATAGTATATTTTATGCTTTAGTTTAGTTTGCTTTAGTTTTTAAGTGACAGCTGTGCTGTCGCGTATCGTGCGGTGTGTAAGTAGCCGGTGGTCCATGTAGGTTGGAGGAGAAAGGAGGGCAGCGCATCTGTATAACCTCTTTGCGGATGTCCTTGGCTGTCGGTAGTCATAAATAATGGCTCCGACTGCTCGTTTGC
>LUGF01044827.1:29121-41768 GCA_001625245.1 Calycopis cecrops
CTCTATGCTTCCTATATAATATACTACACAATCCTTTTTCCCCATCATATCTTCGTCAACGCTTTTCCTTTGCTCTTTCTCATGACTCTCCTTGTCGATCACAAAAACTTTCTCTCCTGCAGCTTCCTCCCCATCGCACTGACTTTCTATCTTATTCTTTTACTGTATATTCAAGTAAACTTTGGAATTCACTACCTCATGAAATTAGAAATTGTAAGACACTGTCACTCTTTAAGAAAAGATTGAAAGAACATTTTCTAAATCAGAATTAATCGTAAAGCTAACTTAATTAATTTCCTTGTTTCACATCTTTATTTATTTATATTTTACTGGAGTGTGTTATATTTTATATATTATGTATAATGTATTTATAATATATCTTTAAATAATATGTATGTATCTATGTATATATTTTATCTGTTACCTTAGTTATTTTATATATTTTATATACTTGCTTGCTTGTTTTATTTATGTTTCTGTTTATATAATGGTACACGCTATCTTTGCTAATCACCATCAGATTTTCCTGTAGTAGGACTATTGGAAGAAATTCCAAAATGATAGAATAAGTAGTACCTTTCCAAAACGATGGAATAAGTTGTGCCAGCATTTTAGATAATAAGTTTATTATGTATATTTTTAGTGTGCATAAATGATTAAATAAAAATAAATAAATATATTTCCGTTGTCTAGTACCCGTAACACAAGTCCTTACGGTACTCACCACGAGGCTAGACTAACGTAGTGTCATAAGTGCACAGATATTATTATCATAATAATATTATTATCTTAAATAAATTTATTATTTCTTAAGTTTACACGAATAAAACTATTTTAACGGAATTTATGGCGGTTTATTTTAGTATTTTACAATCCCGACATTTGAGAAGCTTTTTTTTATGGTATAGGAGGGCAAACGAGCAGTCGGAGTCATTTTCATGACTACCGACGCCCACAAACATCCGCATAGAGGCTATACAGATGCGCTGCCCTCCTTTCTCCTCCTATCTCCAAGGGCCACCGGCTACTTAAACGCCGCACGAAACGCGACAGCACTTCACTTTACGCCCGGTCTCGTGTAAGCTTCACACCAACCATGAGTGCACTTGTGACCACAGTTGCTGTAAAACATCGGATGTTTGTAAAACACTTAAATAAACCGCAATAAAATGCGTTAAAATAGTTTCATTACAATAAATATTTTAGCTGAATCCTTAACGTTGATTATTATCTTACTAGTAGTATTGTAAATGCAAATTTTGTCTTTAATTAATTAATTTAATAAATAATAATTATTTGTTTGTTTGTTACTAATTCACGCAAAAACTGCTGAACCGATTTTTATCAAATTTGGCACACACACAGAGAGTAACTGGATCAACACAAGATAGTTTTTATTCCAAAAAAATGTTCCTGCGGGATGCCATGGGATGATTTTCTATTTTACACAGGATTGAAATTTACGTGGGTGAAACCGCGGGGTGCAGCTAGTTCATTTATAATTGTGAGCAAGGCGTTAAAAAAAAGCACTATCAGACTAGTACATTGTGTACACTTTACCGAAAAGTGTATATTTGCATGCCTTTAGTGGTTAATTGTAGCTGTTTTGAATTGTGTAATATGCTGTTAACATCTGATGTAATACCTACAATTGCAAAAAAAAAATAAAACAAAAAAAAAAAAGAAAAAACTATCACTTTAGGTTTCAACATAGTCATTCAAATACGTCTAGAAGTGTTACATATATAAAAAAACTAAAAATAACGCAAACCCTTGTAAAGCAAGGCTTACTGCATTTTTAGAAGTCAAAGGTAAAGTTACATAATCTTTTAATTGCTTGAATATATTCACTTGAACTCACTACGTTAGGAGTTTGAAGTCACGAAGCAAGAGACGTATTTTTACCTATTGATTGCAAAGGTCTTTTATAAACTGTATTTCTTTTAGGAAAGTAAATTATAAAATCTCTACTAACATTATAAATGTGAGTGTAAGCTTGTTTTTCTACACTTTCACGTCAAAATTGCAAAACCGATCATCATGAAAGTTTGTGCACATATTTTAGAGGTATTAGAAAGTTCATTGGCTACTTTTTATAAAAAAATATGGACGCATGCGAAACCGCAGATAAAACCTAGTATGTGTGATGTGATGTTTACTTAATTGCAACCATCTGGTACATTACGCAGATATCATTAGATCAATACTCGTAGATACCTCTCCGGTCATTCCGGCCCAATTCGGCTGCAATGCAGCATGGCACTATCTCTAACTTTTGAAAAGCGGCCAAAGTTAATAAAAAAAAATAAACTTCGTCAAAATTACTAAAAAAACTCAAACGAACTTGAAAGGATTTAAGCGTCTACGAAACGCTACAATTCTCGTAGCCCGCTACAAAATTTGTCAATCGCTCATTGTCTTTACATATTTTCATTCAGAGTCACGACTAACAAGAAACAATAATTAACGCTGATAACTAAACAACAACAACACATCTTTACGCCATTTAACTTACGGGGTGGGCAGAAGGTACAGAGTATATTCTCATCCTAACATACTTGCCTTGCTTTCTCCACATTTATAACTTTTATACTTACTACGTATGTTTTATTATGTTTTATTTTCAGTTAAAAAAATAATTTACGCATATTATCTATAGAAGCTTAATTAATTAATTAATAATAATTAATGTAATTTTAATTTTGCCTCCTATAGCTATATTAGAGAGCTTAATTAAAATTTACGCGTCCACGTCCTCACTAAAGAACGATCCAAAGCTGTTTTAGAGAGCTTAAAAGCCTCGAAAAGCTGTACATCGGACACTACATCCGCAGTGTAAACTCGATAAAGAGATCGATCGCTGATCATCACTGCAGTGCCGCTGCAGACTGGACGGCGCGGCGGGCTCTATCCGCACCTACTCTATGTTTATTAAAGGCTTGCTTCATTGCAGTGGGAGCTGGCACGACTAGGTTACTTTCAATCATATGACATCGTAAAGTGACGTCTACGTTTCATGCAACTTGTGTAGTAGCCGATGGCAGTGGAAAGGATCACACATACTGTACATGTTTTACGCTAGCTTGCACCAGCTTCGTTTGCGATTACTGAACTTCCCGTGGTAATGAGCGTTTTTCTCACAGTAAAAAGTATTCTAAATGCTGACCAGGCTTAGTATCTATAGTACAAAAAGTTTCATTCGAATCCGTCCAATAGATTCGGAGATTAGCCCGGAAAAACATACAGATAGACGGAGAAAAAAAATAAAGATCATTGAGAGTTCTAATACTACTTTATCATCTCCTATTCGTTTTTCGTAAATATATTAAACAGACACACGGATTTTAGTGTTTTATTATATATATAGAATAGTAAGGCCACGCTACATTACATTGGAATTGAGCCGGCACGACTAAGTAACTTTTAACGCTCTACTCTACATTTACACGCATTCTACATTTAAATCACAATGCTATTAAATTCTTAAAAACCCTGCTCCATACTGTCAGATCGTGATTATCAGGTGTCGTGTTTAAGTTTTGGAACTTATATATAGTTATATATATACTTTTGCTATAGAAAGTTAAGCTTAAACTAAAAAAGCCCTATGGAGATTATATAAAACCCGCACAAAAACTGTAAAAGCTCAAAAGAAAGCCAACCAAACTTTATTCTCCGGATTGAAAAGCGTCAAACAAAAGCTCCAATTGTTTAATGCCTAGAATAATGGAATGTTCTGGAATAACGAGATGCTATTCAGATGGTTAATATTAAAGTAGACTATTGCAGAGTTCTGCTGTTTTTAGGGTTGCCAGGTGGCAAGATTTGCCCAGACATGTGCGGCTTCTTACTGTTATGTCAGGCCAAATTTACAAAAGTTTTTTTTAAAGCCATGACTGTAAGTGCATAAAACAAAGCTACCATTTTTTAAATTTCCGGTTAAACTTGAGCCTTTTTTTTATGATATAGGAGGGCAAACAAGCAGCCGGAGTCATTTTCATGACTACCGACGCCCACAAAATCCGCATAGAGGCTACACAGATGCGCTGCCCTCCTTTCTCCTCCCACCTCCAATACAGCCGGCTACTTACACACCGCACGAAACGCGACAGCACAGCTGTCACTTTACGACAGTCTCGTGTAAGCGAGAGGTACCTCTCCGGTCGTGCCGGCCCGATTCGGCTGCAAGCAAGCATGCAGTGTGGCACTACCTCTTAGTAAAGCCTGTGTCAGGCTTTTGAAATTGGGGCCTGGCAACCCTGGCTCATGCATCCGCAGCGGGTCAAGGCTGCACGAACGTACGCTGCACACGATGCAAATTACCGCAGCAACATGTTATGGAAATTAACTGAACGTTTACACTGTGTTTATGGCGCAAACTTGACCTTAAGCGACGTACCTGAAACATCGGGCTTGTTAAGTAATTAAATACACCGCGATAGTCCGGTAGTTATTTTTTTTCTGTAATTTATTTTCCGTATTTGACTGCAATATGGAGGGGAAAGTGAAATCTTTTTTAGCAGCTTTATGCAAGAGAGCTAATGAGTTCAAATTTCAACATTATACCTATATAACAACACAACACACACACACACACCCACACACACTAACACACACACACATACTTGTATATGAATTTGTTTCTCTTTATTTTTGTACTGTACAAACTCATGAGTACTATCATTGATTGTATTGTTTGTAACAACACATTATTATTGGGGATCTGATGATCTGTAATACAATATTAAATCTTCCTCACACACAGAAGTTAATCTTTTGGATCAAATGGAATAAGTTTTTGATAATGTTAATACATAATGAGTTGTTTAATGTAAGGAATAAATCAAACAGTATGCAGAAGAATTTAGATTAGTACTCATAATACTAAGAAGTAGTAATAGATGCCTTGAAATGCTGTCTATTATAAGACAGCGTGTTAACGGTCCAATAATGCTTAAACTAGCACGTGTAAGAATGGGTCCCCGCTATCGTTTCGCCGAACTATCGATCTTGCTCATTTCACTGAATAATATTTATAAATAGCAATGTATGAAGTAAAAAAGTAATATTTATAAATACTGCCTAACAACAACAACAACGACAATGAGCAGTCAGAACCATTTTTATGACTACCGATGCCCATTGACATCCGCACAGAGACTATACATATGCGTTGCCCCCCTTACTCCTTCCCTCTCCTTGGGTGACCTGCCCACACGACACGAAGCGATATAATACAGCTGTCCTTTTACGCCGGTGGCGTGTAAGCGAGCGAACCTTAAGCTATCACTGCGTAGTATAAAACAAAGACGCTTCTCGCCGTCTGTATGTCTGTATGCAACAGATTTTGATGGGAATTTTTTAATAGATAGAGGACGGTTTTTGTCTATATCATAAAATAGTGGAGAAACACTGTTCTTTTTGAGGTTTCTAATGAGATGACGTAAATAATTACATTTTTCTTTACACTTTAAGTTCAATACTATATCACAATATTATAAGTACCTATCACAATATCGAGTAGATATCCGGGAACTACTTAAAATAAAGTATAGGAATTTAGATATTTTAAATACTGCAGGAAATCTTTACGGTATAGGGTGCAAAAGCTAGTTAAACATAATCCTAATAAAATCAGCATATTTTATTTTAAAAGTGGCAGAGAATTATAAAAATCGTACACTGTTCACGAAAACGAGATATTCGTTTTTGTAATATTTTATTTCAAAACACAATGACTACTCCACGCCTTTCGTTTTCTTGCTGCATTGCACCATTCCTGGGGTACCAATCAAGATCAAAATTCCCTCTATCCGCGGTAACAATAAAGTTTCCCTCTGAATTATTAATTAATTAAAACAATTGAAACAAATTAATTCCAACAAACAAAATTAAAATGGACCATTAAAGTGTATAACGTGAGCTTTTTGTTACGAACTCGATTAGGTAACAAAAAACTTCACATTTACCTGGAAAGGTCAGGAGCGAAACCTTATTGTGTCCTGTGACGTCATACTTACGCAAACCTGGATGAGTTTTGATGAAATTTTAATAAATAAGGGAAGGATTGGAGACATTTGCTCCCTTATTAATAAACATAGATAATCTTTATATTACCCAAGCATTAATTATTTATTAATACATTAATTTCGGGTACCGCGAGCGTATTAAGACGCTTCAAAAAAAGGCCGTGAACGTGTTCGGTACCGGAGGTTTTAATCTAGTATCAAACTGACATCTGTCAAATTCCAGAATTTGACACGTCAGTTTATTACTAGGTTAATGCTTGGATAAAGTTATTCTATGTTTATTAATGAGGGGGTAAAGGATCATGTCTAAAGATCAGTCAATGGAATTTTTGGGACGCCTTTCTGCACTTTTGGGGCTTTCTCTCCAGCATGCATAAGCAGCGATTGTCTAACCGACGGCTGCATGCCACGCTGCATGCATGCATTCAGTTGCATTGGATCGGCACGACCAGGGAGATATCTCAAGCTTACATGATACGGGCGTAAAGTGACAGCTGTGCTTTCGCGTTTCCATGGAGGGGGAATAACAAGGAGGGCAATGCATCAGCATTTCCTCTGTGCGGATATTATGGGTGTCGGCGGTCATGAAAATGGTTCCGACTGCACGTTTGTCTACTTATAAGTACTATAATAAAAAATAAAAAAATATTAGTACTTTACTTTTATTCACTGCCACCGGACGTGGGTGGGTTGCTATAGGTTTGTTGGACTCGCGTATAAAACAAATACCCACAAAAACCCCACGAGTGCCATCTGATAACTGCACCAAGTGGTCCCGGGTCAAGATATTAGTGTTGCTGGGAAGTAACAGAAGGTTTGTGCTACATGATCAATAATTCTACAATTGAAGCAATGACCTGTTGCAGAAATTCCCACAAAATTATTATAGTATGTACTCTGTAGTAATAAATCGATATAATATGAAGTTTACTTAAGAAACTGCGGTATACAAAAAATAGAGTAAAATTGTGCGAAATCCAGTGTAACACCAGCGTAGCACTTAGCTAAGCTAAGCGATCACGGTAAACAAAGAAGAGTAGAATAAAATTGTGTGAAACAATGTCATGTAAAATCGAGTGTTACACCAGTGTAACTCTTAGCTAAGCTAAGCGATCATGGTAAACAAAGAAGAGTTGAGTTAAATTGAGTGAAACTATGTCATGTAAAATCGAGTGTTACACCAGCGTAGCTCTTAGCTAAGCTAAGCGATCACGGTAAACAAAGAAGAGTTGAGTAAAATTTAGTGAAACAATGTCATGTAAAATCAAGTGTTAGACCAGCGTAGCTCTTAGCTAAGCTAAGCGGTCACGGTAAACAAAGAAGAGTTGAGTAAAATTAAGTGAAACAATGTCATGTAAAATCGAGTGTTACACCAGCGTAGCTCTTAGCTAAGCTAAGCGATCACGGTAAACAAAGAAAAGTTGAGTAAAATTTAGTGAAACAATGTCATGTAAAATCGAGTATTACACCAGCGTAGCTCTTAGCTAAGCTAAGCGGTCACGGTAAACAAAGAAGAGTCGAGTAAAATTAAGTGAAACAATGTCATGTAAAATCGAGTGTTACACCAGCGTAGCTCTTAGCTAAGCTAAGCGATCACGGTAAACAAAGAAGAGTTGAGTAAAATTAAGTGAAACAATGTCATGTAAATTCGAGTGTTACACCAGCGTAGCTCTTAGCTAAGCTAAGCGAGTGCAGTATATAAAAAATATGGTAACATCGTGTGAAACAATGTCGTGAGAAATCCAGTGTAACATCAGCTTAGCTCTTAGCTAAGCTAAGCGACGTAAGGGGAAGGAAGCCCTTACGTCGCTTACGTCTCTGGCGCATCGTTCTGTTCAGAATCAAATACCTTCGCGCAAAGTACAGTCGAGTGTCGGGACTAAAACATTTTTGATAGTTTTTATTCATTCATTTTTTTTTCTATTATTAAATTATTTTTTTTTATTTAATAGTCTAAATTTGTTTACACTTATATCGCCTAAGGGGAGAACCGAGTAGACCGACTCTTCTTACCATGAAATTTAAATATTTATCAGGTAACACAACTTCTCATTTACATTAAAAATGTGAAATATCCTGTGTAATGCCCGTTATTGTTTTCTGTTAATAATTATATAAAAAGATTATAATACAGAAGATATTCTAGAATATTTTTTTATAGTAAACGGGAGCAAAAAAGCAGTCAGCATTTCATCTTTCTCAGTTATAAACAACTAAGTAATTCTTTAACTTGTATAACATATAAAGATATGCGACGATCCAAATTGCAAGCAATTTTATATACGTTCGCATGGTACAGGGATTATTATAAAATATGTTTAAAAGTCTCAATTTTACAGACTAATGGTCACCGCACACACATCAACTTGGAAAGGAATCGTAATCGTATCATCTCGAACCGTTCAGTATTCTTGGTATGAAAACTAACGTAATACGTAATAAATAGTAACGTAAACGCCTCGCCTCGAAAAGCGAGGGCGATACGTGTCCTTTCCCTTTCCAAGTTGATAAGTGTGCGGTGACCATCATGTAACCTGTTTGACATGATTGCATTGCGTTATCATGACAAATTTGTACTATAGGTACACCTTCTCGTAACTTATGTGTTTCTGGTAAACTTACTCGGAGGTACCAGGACGTCCTCCGGCTGATGATGATGAATATTAATATATTATGAACATGACTGTATTTTTCTTTGTGTGAACTGTCAAATAAAATTTGGGCGAAACGACTCCTAGTTACTGTCTAAAAAATAGAAAGAGTCGTTTCACCCAATTTGGGCAAACATTTTGGGTGAAACGACTACTAACCCCAAATGGGTTATTTCCAAAAATTATGAACTAACGTCTGTCATAACAGCTAGTATAATTTAAAAGATCATAATGGGGTTATTAATTTTATGCGATTTCATAAAAGCATAATAAATGGAGTCATAAATCTTGTTTAGACGTGCATCTAAAGTTATTAAACAATAATAGTGCATATGCGTGATGTTGTTAAAATAGTAGTTTTTAAGAGGTAGCAAAATTGCAGCAGATTCTACTACGACGTCGATAATGTAAGAGGTAGTGCCACACTGCATGCTTGCATGCAGCCGAATTGGGCCGGCACGACCGGGGAGGTACCTCTCGCTTACACGAGACCGGCGTGAAGTGACAGCGTTTCGTGCGGTGTGTAAGTAGACGGTGGCCCATGGAGGTGGGAGGAGAAAGGAGGGCAGCGCATCTGTATAGCCTCTATAGTCTATGCGGATGTCTATGGGCGTCGGTGGTCACGAAAATGGCCCCGACTGCTCGTTTGCCCCCCTATATCATAAAAAAAAGATAAGCGGTTTGTAAATTAGAGAGATGGCAACGAAACTTCTCAACTTCCATTTGTTGGGATGTTTATGGTATGCCTAATTGCTCTTTTGCGTTGTCTGCTCTTTTTTATTAGGGTTTCGTATCACAAAGAGAAAAAACGGAACCCTTATAAGATCGCTTTGTTGTCCGTCTGTCTGTACGTCTGTCAAGACCTTTTTCTTTAAAACGCGTGAAGGAATTAAGCTGAAATGAATTGTCAAATACGGAGGTCAGTTACGTCTTGAAGCCTTGAAAAAATCACACTTCTAAGTTAACGCAATAAAAGTTATAGCCAATTATGCACAAATTTTGAATGAAAACGTACTTTGTCGAAAACCAAAAAATTATCGGGTACTTCCCGTTGACCTGGAGTTGTGAAATTTGGCAAGAAGTAAGAACTTATAGCACATATATATGAATAATTCTGAAAACTAGTAAATTAAATGTAGGTCATTGGAAAAATCATTATCAACTTATAACTGTAATTCGTTGCCTACTAAATGTGTGTGAGCAACCGCTTATATACGTTTGTCAATACAATAGTTGAAAACCATGCATTACGTTTGGATTATTTCATCATAGTCATACTAGCTACCCGACAGAGACTGTCTCGCCATTATTGGAAAATATGTTGTCATAGTAACGTGTAATATTATGTGGTTGATTAAATTTACGGTGGTATCTGTGAGTGAGGGGTACCTCTCCGATCGTGCGGCCCTATTCGGCTAAACGTCCTCGTCGAATCAAAAGGATCTAACTCAGCAAACTTCCTGACTCCGAACTGTTATTAGAAATTGAAAAAACCTAATAACACTTTTTGGTCCGACATGCGACACGGGATTCAAACTTTGGTCTGTCGTGCGAACCACTAGACCAAGAGGCAGTCAATTCGACAGAATTGGCAATATATTGCTCTATGATCTATTTTCATAAAGTATTATGATTAAATGCTGGCGTCTGAAATGATGCTACTCAGTACTCATACAGAATTCGTATTATTCATATTAATACATGCATAAGTGTATTTGTTTGTTTGTTTCTTTGTCCTTCTTTGATCTTTGATCTCGGATCGATGACATTTAGAATGGAAATAGTTTAGGACTGAAGAGTGCCATCGACTCCTTTTTATCGCGAAAATCCACGCAAGCGAAAGCGCGGGTAACAGTTAGTGTTTAAATATTTAAAAACATTACCCTTTTGACGCAGTAGAGTTAAGTGAGAGTTGTACTGCTTTTTAATGACAAAATTAAGATTTCTTAATTTCGCATTTATTCCAAAGTTCTTAACTTCTTGACAAATTTCATGATTCTACGGTCAATGAGGAATCACAATATGGAAAACGTGGAGAAAGTATGCACAAAGGGATGTATCTTTTAATTACGTGTACTTTGAACTTCAGCGTTTAATTTTTCAAAAGTAGGTTGTAACATTTAAGTTCCTTAGTTTTTGACTGACGAACAGATATACAGATGGTCGAAATCCAATCGCTTCGTTTTTCCAGTTGATGCACTGAACTCCTTAAAATTACAAATGTTGAATAAAATTTACATACAATTCACCCATTTCATCGACCTAATAATAAAGTTCTAAGAAATACTCGAAGCAATGAGTTTACAATCATTCTCAAGAGCTGCCAATTTAATCTGAACTACGAATGCCTTCCATCACTCTAGTCTCTAACTTAGTTTTAAATTGGCCATTATAGTAATAAGGTTAAATTTAGGCTAAACACATAACTTTAGGTTGGAACGTAGCCAAAGAAACTGTATATGCGATATTATGTAGAACAAATTGTACTCGTTTTTCCTACAGTTTTCGCTATTCATAATGGTTGAATGAATTTATAATAGATGCATATTATTATGCGATTTTTTCTTTTTAATGATATAGGAGGGCAAACGAGCAGCCGGAGCCATTTTCATGACTGCCGACGCCCACAAACATCCGCATAGAGGCTATACAGATGCGCTGCCCTCCTTTCTCCTCCCTTACTTACTTACACACCGCACGAAACGCGACAGCATAGCTGTCACTTTACGCCAGTCTCGTTTTTAAGCTAAATCTGTAATATGGTAAAGCAGGGTTACTCAACCGAACATTTACTTCAAAAAATATGGTTCGCAATCTGAATTTTTTTTTTTTTTTTTCTGTGGGGGTAGATGAAAATTCGGACTTTTATGACTACAGATGCTCATATTATACATCTAAACGATAGCTATCCAGACGTGTTGCCCTCCTTCCGACCTCCCCTCCATCCATCGGAAACTTATAAACTGAACGAAACTGAACTTCCATTTAGAGGTCACTATGCGGCGATATCTTGTAAGCTAGAAGTACCCCCTCAGTCTTGCGGCTCAATTTATCTATATTACAGCTGCTATCTCTTACATAACATTAATCTTTTCATTTTATCATTTACGTGTTTGAAATATATGATTTGAAATTAGTAGTGCTTTGTGAGCCGTGAACCAAGAGTCCATAAATGGCCATAATATACATACAATATTTTTCACACTTGGGATCTGTTCCACAGACTACTGTTTTTTTTTATTCAGCTTATGTTGTCCCACTGCTGGGCAAAGGCTTCCCACAAACTTCGCCAACCACCCCGATCTTTTGACTTCTACCACCAGCATTTCTCCAAGGCATCGAGGTCGTCCCGCCAACGTTTCCTCGGCCGTCCTCGGCGTCTCGCTCCGTCCGGGGTCCACTGGGATGTCATGTGGGCCCACTTCTCGGCGTTTATCCTCGACACATGACCAGCCCACTCCCACTTCTGCCGGGCGGTCTTGTTGCCGACGTCTGCGATGCGGGTCGTTGAGCGTCGTATTCCGCACTCAGTCGACGCTTGACGCCGAGGATGCTACGCTCCATATCCCTCTATCAAATCTTCAGTTTGGACTTCTGGAGCTCGGTCAGAGACCATGTCTGCGCACCGTAGGTTAGGACGGACACATATTGACGAGTTTGTGTTTTAGTGACATAGGAAGGTCGCCCTTCATGTACGATTTCATGGACCAGTAGCTCTTATAGGCATTGTCGATACGGCGGCCGATTTCTCGGTCGTGCCTTTTTTTTTTTTTAGATAGACAATACGCTAAAGCAGGCAAAATGCCTAGGGCAGCTTAATCGCTATGAGAGGCGAGTGATAACAACTCGAGCCTCTGTTTATGTTCGATAGGGGGACAGACCCCCCCTTCTTTCCCAGATGAATGGGAGAAGGCAAACCGGACTTATTGCGAATTAATAGAAATATAATAAACTATTATTATCATGG
>LUGF01044827.1:44219-55673 GCA_001625245.1 Calycopis cecrops
TCAATGAGGAATCACAATATGGAAAACGTGGAGAAAGTATGCACAAAGGGATGTATCTTTTAATTACGTGTACTTTAAACTTCAGCGTTTAATTTTTCAAAAGTAGGTTGTAACATTTAAGTTCCCTAGTTTTTGACTGACGAACAGATATACAGATGGTCGAAATCCAATCGCTTCGTTTTTCCAGTTGATGCACTGAACTCCTTAAAATTACAAATGTTGAATAAAATTTACATACAATTTACCAATTTCATCGACCTAATAATAAAGTTCTAAGAAATACTCATTGGTTTACAATCATTCTCAAGAGCTGCCAATTTAATCTAAACTACGAATGCCTTCCATCACTCTAGTCTCTAACTTAGTTTTAAATTGGCCATTATAGTAATAAGGTTAAATTTAGGCTAAACACATAACTTTAGTTTGGAACGTAGCCAAAGAAACTGTATATGCGATATTATGTAGAACAAGTTGTACTCGTTTTTCCTACAGTTTTCGCTATTCATAATGGTTGAATGAATTTATAATAGATGCATATTATTATGCGATTTTTTATTTTTAATGATATAGGAGGGCAAACGAGCAGCTGGAGCAATTTTCATGACTGCCGACGCCCACAAACATCCGCATAGAGGCTATACAGATGCGCTGCCCTCCTTTCTCTTCCCTTACTTACTTACACACCGCACGAAACGCGACAGCATAGCTGTCACTTTGCACCAGTCTCGTTTTTAACCTAAATCTGTAATATGGTAAAGCAGGGTTACTCAATCGAACATTTACTTCAAAAAATATGATTCTCAATCTGAAATTGCTTTATTTTTTAATTTTTTTCTGTGGGGGTAGATGAAAATTCGGACTTTTATGACTACAGATGCTCATATTATACATCTAAACGATTGCTATCCAGACGTGTTGCCCTCCTTCCGACCTCGCCTCCATCCATCGGAAACTTACAAACTGAACGAAACTGAACTTCCATTTAGAGGTCGGCGGTCGAGGAGATGCGGCGATATCTTGTAAGCTAGAAGTACCCCCTCAGTCTTGCGGCTCAATTTATCTATATTACAGCTGCTATCTCTTACATATTATTACATATTACATAATTAAATATAATTAATAATAATCAATCAAAACGTAACATGAAGAATAAAAATTAATGTAAAATTAGATTATATAAAAGTGTAATAAATATTTGCATGCTAATATAGCAGAATATGTTGGAAACTCATATTATGTAAAACACCTATTTTGTATGTACCCATATTCGAGCAAATAAAAATTTCTTCTTTCTTTCTTTCTTTCTTTCATAACATTAATCTTTTCATTTTATCATTTACGTGTTTGAAATATATGATTTGAAATTAGTAGTGCTTTTGCGAGCCGCGAGCCAAGAGGTCATAAATGGCCATAATATACATACAATAGTTTCCACACTTGGGCTCTGTTCCACAGATTACTGTTTTTTTTATTCAGCCTATGTTGTCCCACTGCTGGGCAAAGGCTTCCCACAAACTTCGCCAACCACCCCGATCTTCTGACTTCTACCACCAGCATTTCTCCAAGGCATCGAGGTCATAATATACATACAATATTTTTCACACTTGGGATCTGTTCCACAGACTACTGTTTTTTTTTATTCAGCTTATGTTGTCCCACTGCTGGACAAAGGCTTCCCACAAACTTCGCCAACCACCCCGATCTTTTGACTTTTACCACCAGAATTTCTCCAAGGCATCGAGGTCGTCCCGCCAACGTTTCCTCGGCCGTCCTCGGCGTCTCGCTCCGTCCGGGGTCCACTGGGATGTCATGTGGGCCCACTTCTCGGCGTTCATCCTCGACACGTGACCAGCCCACTCCCACTTCTGCCGGGCGGTCTTGTTGCCGACGTCTGCGATGCGGGTCGTTGAGCGTCGTATTCCGCACTCAGTCGACGCTTGACGCCGAGGATGCTACGCTCCATATCCCTCTGTCAAATCTTCAGTTTGGACTTCTGGAGCTCGGTCAGAGACCATGTCTGCGCACCGTAGATTAGGACGGACACATCGACGAGTTTATGTTTTAGTGACATAGGAAGGTCGCCCTTCATGTACGCTTTCATGGACCAGTAGCTCATGGCATTGTCGATACGGCGGCCGATTTCTCGATCGTGCCTGTTTTCGAAGCTCGCTAACTGACCCAGATAGCTATACTCGTCGACGTAATATGATCTGCACGTCTACCTCGACCCTACGTTTCGTGCCGTTTGACATTAACTTACTGTTATAGAGTTACTTTTAGTAGAAGTGCCATGCTGCATAGCAGACGAATTTGACCAACACGACCGGGAAAGTACTTATTGTTTACATGCACGTGTGTACGTACGGTAGCCCGTGGCTTTTGGAGGGTGGAGGAGGAAGGAGGGCAACGCATCTGTACAACTTCTATGCGGTCTATGGGCGTCAGTAGTCTTGAAAATGACTCCGACTGCTCTTTTGCCCCCCTATACCATAAAAAAAGATATCGCCTTAAAATTAATAGCTAGTATGACGTGTTACGTGCGGTTTGTGATTAGCAAGTAGCCCATTGGGGGGTTGGAGTGAAGTAGGACAACAATAGGAACTTATTTGACATTAAAAATTTTATTTTAAAAAAATTTGAGTGATGAGTTATCTCAGTCCACACGGGATCGTGGTTGCTGTATAGCTTCCGCAACGTCGCTAGTGAAATATAATTAAGTAAACCGTGATAAAATCTTATAAAACAGTATTATTACTACGTATAATTCGTGTAAATTTAAGAAATCATAAAAAAACCTACTGCTCATATCATGCCTTCCCAAAGTGGGCGATAGCGCCATGTGGACGCTGGAGGCTGAGAAGGGGAAAGGAAAAAACGACTCATATATAAGCCTTTAAGGTACAAAAGAAAATATGGGACGACGTAAATTAACTGATTTTCAAAGTGAGCATTAGATGAAATATGTTTGGGAACCTCTGGGCCTTATACAATTTCAAAGCTGAAAAGAAAATAAACATGTCTTTGTATCCGCTTTTTTACTTTGTGGCTAGTCCAGTTCCCATTATTTATTGAGAAGATCTTGGTCTTTTATGCGGTCTTACCGAACAATAATTTTGTTTGGTCTCATGTATAGTAAAGGATTTCATTACTATATTTCTACGATCAAAATTACCTAAAACAAATGACACACAGATACTTCATCCCCATAAAGGAGCGAAAGATCGAACGATAGCCCTAGTGTTGTTCCTCAATTAAGTAACTCTCTGGTAATTTCCAAATGTTGCGAAATAACTAAATTAAGTTTAACATAGCCAATAGATAAATTAAAAAAGATAAAAAATGAATAAGATGTGTAATAAATAATGCGTAATAATATTAAAGAAAATGAAATCAGTTTTAGTTTTACGAAATACTTTATACATTTTTATTCTAGTCTAAACTCTTTGTTATTGAATTTTATTCTCGGATGAATCATAATTCTTATAAAGTAAATAAAATAAAACGAAAACAGAAGTAAAAACTTTTTTTTATTTTTCTTCACTGTGGCACCAGGTCCATTTATTAAGATGTTATCTGTATGTTGTAGAAGTTATTTAAGAATATACATTTTTTTATTCTTTAATATAATTGTGTAATATATTAAACCAGGGGCAGTGTCGTTTGTATCGTCGACGATACACGAAACGTTTTCAACGATACACAAAACATTTAACGCGCGAGTGACTGAAGCCTAGTAAAACCTCGGGTCGCAGATAGTATCTTTATATTCTCTTGTAATTCCATTTACGTTGGCGCCAATATTATTGACAAATAAACATATTGTTACTAATCCTGTTCACAGAGATGGAAATCGTGCCCGAGGGGAAAAACTTTCGATTGCTGAAAGAAGATGAGCTCCCGGCGGTAGCCGATTTGTTGGTGCACTATATGCCTGAATCACTTAAGGTAAAATATGCCTATATAATATGATCCCTATCATCATTATCAGCCTGTTTTTGTCCACTGCTGGACATAGGCCTCCCCATGCGCATGCCACTGAACTCGGTCTTCAGCTCTCCGTCTCCAGACAGTGCCAGACACTGGTGCTGTCGCTCCAGCTGTAGGGAGTCCTACGCTTTATATAACCAACTTCAAAATAGGTTCTCAGTTTGATCTGTAGGTATGTGTGATTGTTTGTCCAAGATTATCTCGCGTTTGGCTGAACTGATTTTGATGCGGTTTTCAGAGAAGCATTTAAGCGCTTGTGTTTCTTGGTGGTACTTTAATCAACTTTAAAAAAGAAGGTTCTCAGTTTAAAATTGTTTTGTTAAAAATTATCTATTTATTACATCTTCAGAAGGTCCAATAGATGGTCCTATAGTTTACTGTTGATAAATAGATTTTGGCGGCAGATTGCCACTTACGATACTACCACGCCTACTCTATAAATGACGTGGTCTTTTATATTTACCTCGCTGTACGCTGCCAACTGTTTCAATGAACCAGACGAATCATTGAACCTGCCTTGATCGTGATCTTGGCAATGTAATATTTACAAGTATTGTACAGTCGGCGTGAAAAGTGTGAGTATGTAGAGCAAGACAATTGTACAGTCGGCATTAAAAACTTGGCAATGTAAAGCAAGACAATTAAACAGTCAGGTTCACATTAGATAGACTGTAGTGCTAGACTACGACTGCAGTTTGAGAATGTAGAGCAAGATAACTTATTGTACAGTGAGCATGAAAAGTTAGGCAATATAGAGCAAGACAATTGTACCATCAAAGTGAAAACTTTCACAATGTAGAGCAAGACAATTGAGCAGTCAGTTTCATGCTAATTGTAGATAGGCTGTAGTAGACTGCAGTTTGGGAATGTAGAGCAAGATTACTAATTGTACAGTGAGCATGAAAAGTCTGGCAATATAGAGCAAAACAATTGTACCATCAACATGAAAAGTATGTGACCAAATCAATAACCGCATAAGGCTGAAATTGTTGTTCACATACGAAGAAATATACCCAACCTATTTACCTATTAATTATATTTACATTTCAGTTTCATCAAACGATTGAAACATATCTCAACAACAAGGTGTGGGACTTCCATTTTTATGTAGCGAAGAATTGGCCCGAGGATCCTATTTGTCTCCACTTTCCTGGCTGCACTAGCACGGTAAGAACTGTTATATATTAGTATTTATTTATTTATTTATTTTATTTATTTATTTATTTATTTCCTTTCTTACAGCTAGTATATATAGCTAACACCAGTAACATAATAGTATAGATTGTATTATAGCCCCTTTTTGGTAAATGGGCTATCTGACACAGAAAAAAAACCAAGCCAAGTGCGAGTCGGACTCGTACACCGAGGGTTCCGTAGGAACGGGAGGTATGAGCAAAAGTAATAGACGTTGAGAAAATTACACTTCCCTGCGACAATATGAGAAACTTATATATGCGGGTGCTTGCATATATTTAGTATGAAACGAACTACATGCATAAGTTGGTAGTGATTTTTCGAGTGATATAAGTTTTATTTACCAATTTTTTGTATATGTATACTGTAAGGTCTTACTTCTTGCCAAATTTTTGAATTCTAGCTCAACGGGAAGTACCCTATAGGTTTTCGAAAAACTGCGTTTTCAATCAAAAATTGTGCATAAATGGCTATAACTTTTTATTGCGTTAACTTAGAAGTGTGTGTGTATTTTTTCAAGACATCAAGACGTAACTGACCTCCGTATTTAACAAAAATTTCAGCTTAATCCCTTGACGCGTTTTAGAGAAAAAGGTCTTGACAGACGTACAGACAGACGGACAACAAAACGATCCTATAAGGGTTCCGTTTTTCCTCTTTGAGATACGGAACCCTAAAAATGGCTCAAATCGTACAACTACCGATTCTCTTCGGTTATTAAACCGAAGAGGTTATTAAACAAATTATTAAATTTGTCTTGTTGTTAAAAAAATAGTTGTTGGTTAAATTTAACTCGCACAACCTGCGTACTTCACTTCTATTGCATGTAGATGGAATATAACATATAGCCTTAATCGATAAACGGATTATCTAGCAAATAAATTGTTCAATTCGGACCAGTAGCCCCAGACATTAGCGCGTACTCTCTCACTTTTTAACTATATAGTAATGATATAAAATAAGTCAGCTTATAATATTAGAATAGACTACTATTATAAAGCTGAAAAAAAAACTCTAGTTTCTTTCTAATCTCAGAAACTACTAGTCCGATTTACAAAATACATTCGGGATTATATTATAGCCTATTTACCGAAAAGGGCCATAGAATATATACCATTATGTTATGACAAATAGTACATAGGCGTAAGAGATCTGTATCTCTAATTAATCTGTGCTTGTTTACATAAATATACATGTAATAAAACTGTAGAAGACGTCATTCTGTCTGTGTCTTCTTCACGCAAAAAGAACTGGACGGATTTTTATGAAACTTTTTTTGTAATATAGGTATTAGTCCTCGGTAAAATTTAGGCTATAATGCTGCAGTCGATATCTCGACTTGAAATACACTATTGTAGGGCAAAATAATGGATTTACAATTCGACCACATAACGTTACACGTTACCATGACAACATATTTATGATAATGACAATACAATGGCTGTCTTGACATTATTGGAGAGGCCTATGTCCAACAGTGGACTGCAATAGGCTGATGATGATGATGATGATGAATGACTGTCTGGTCGACTAGTAAATAAGACCTAGAATTTTGTCAAATGCTATTGTTTGACACACATAGCCCAGTTCGCGTTATATATTTTACACTTGTACGTTTCCTATTGTGGTTGAGTAAGTAATATTAACTAACGAAGCTTAACCTGATTCCAGCCGTGCCACTAATAGAACTCAATTATTATTCAACAACGCTTAAAATCCTACCTATTATCATAAATGCAAAAGCTTGTATGTTTGTTTGTTACCCCTTCACGCAAACACTGCTGAACCGATTTTCATGAAATTTGGCACACACGTAGAGGATAACTTGGATGGGTAGGAGTAACAACCAAACAAACATACAAGCATTCTCATTTATAATATTAGTTGAATATATTTTATATATATACTATATATATTAATATTTATACTATATATATTAATATTTATACTTGGCCTTAATTGGATTTGGTATAAAAGAAACAATATAAAGAATTTCTCGAGAAACTAGCACTCGAGCTAAAGACCACTCGAGCCTGGGCGCGGCAAGCGCGTCGTTAAGAGCCAAGTGTCGCTGTATACTATTATATGCGGAGGCCATTTTAAAGTGGTTCATTTTTAATATAATTTTTAATGCAAAAGTCGGTCTAGCCTCTACGAATTTCTGTACGAAAAAAGAAAAAAGCGGCGAAATAAGAAAAGAAAAAGGCCGGCGCTCGTGACATACACAGACAAACAGATACACGGACTACTTTCCTATGTGAGCGATGTTAATACCGACTTATTCGATAAAAAAGTGCCTTTTTATTAAATTAATTATATACATAGGTTCTGTAAATAGATTTTTATTAAAACGCCGTGTATAAATATATAATTTTGTTTCGAAAGTAGCCTAAAAATCACCGTGTATCCTACGATACGGTTCGACCGATTCTCATGAAATTTTGTGTGAGTTTTGAGTGGCGCAGAGAATCAACATCCATTTTTCATCTCGATATTTCTAAGGGATCGAAAATTACGCGAATGAAACCACGGAGCGCTGCTATGTATACAAGGTTGTTAAAACCGAGAGACATTAAATTAAAACACAATTCCTATAAGTGCCTACAATTATTGCGAAACTATCAAAAAAAGTTTACAAGTATAGGAAAATAGTTTTTTCAAACCATTTAAATAGCGAAAAAATGTAATAATACTTTGTACCGGGTGGCTACAGCGAGCATGGGGTGAATGACCCCGACCAGCCATAGTCGACGATCAGCTGCGGTACAGCGTGTACTAAGTGAGAAAAACTTTTAAAGAATCCTGTGGCTAAACAATTGCCCCTATTGATCTGTTTTTTGTTGTGTGGCCTGGAAATTATACACTAATTATGTGGTTTCATTTAATACCTCTCGCTTTTATCAGCCTTGAATAATTTCGTTTAGAAATCCACCTAAAAATCACCGTGTATACATTTACAGCCGAACAGCCAGATATACGAGAGCGTGACGATATTCTGTCCGTCTGAGAGGGTCGAGCTGGTGGACTTGCTGATATCCGACGACCTCCTGTTGGACCCGCTGCAGCCGCTGTACCTAAACTTCACGCATGAGGCGATCGTCGGCCGGCTGGAGCGGCGCTACGAGGCGCACGACAGGATCACCGGGGATGTGTACGTGTGCGACACGCCACCGGAGGAGACTGACGATGAGTAAGTTTTTTTATAGTATAGTGAGGTAACGAGCATATTGGGTATAGTTGTTTATAGTATAGTGGGGCTAACGAGCATAGTGGGTATAGTTGTTTATAGTATAGTGGTGCTAACGAGCATAGTGGGTATAGTTGTTTATAGTATAGTGGGTATAGTGTTTTATAGTATAGCGGGGGTAATGAGCATAGTGGGTATAGTGTTTTATAGTATAGCGGGGGTAATAAGCATAGTGGGTATAGTGTTTTATAGTATAGCGGGGGTAATGAGCATAGTGGGTATAGTGGTTTATAGTATAGTGAGGTAACGAGCATAGTGGGTATAGTATTTTATAGTGTAGCGGAGGTAATGAGCATAGTGGGTATAGTGTTTTATAGTATAGCGGAGGTAATGAGCATAGTGGGTATAGTGTTTTATAGTATAGTGGGGGTAACGAGCATAGTGGGTATAGTGGTTTTTAGTATAGTGGGGGTAACGAGCATAGTGGGTATAGTGGTTTATAGTATAGTGGGGGTAACCAGCATAGTGGGTATAGTGGTTTATAGTATAGCGGAGGTAATGAGCATAGTGGGTATAGTGTTTTATAGTATAGCGGGGGTAATGAGCATAGTGGGTATAGTGGTTTATAGTGTAGTGGGGGTGATTCCTCTGAATCAGCAGACAGTGGCACGAATCAAGACGACTGGTAGGTCCAAGAAGTGGCGTGCTCCTTTAGAGTACTGGGGCCAGAAATCAGGATGAGAATCTGACCCCAATGCACTGTTTCGACGTTATAGGAGAGACTGTTCAGAGACCGCCGGATAGTTCACAAGAAGGAGAAGTCTGGCCTCTTCACCGAGGCCACCCTGTCACTGGAGAGATCCTTTTGCCTGTAGATCCGGGACCCCCCAATAATAACTGCTGAAGGCACCCGCAGTTTAGTCAAGTACACTCGTCAACATAGGTCTAGAGGTCATCCGGGTTCCTAGGTATCATACGTAGGTAAATGTATTCCTAGTAAAAAAAAAATGGCTCCACCAAGATGTGAATAAATATAATGCAGTATTTCGTGCAAATTTTCCGCTTGAAACTCGATAGTAACGCTAAAAAGTAAGAACTAAACTAAAAAATCAAATTTTAGTTTGTGTATGTAATATTCTATACAGGGTTATTTTTTGGTCACCGGCCAAATTTTCAGGTTTGGTTCAGAATCAATAATACATTCTATTTATGAAATAAAAAATATTAAAAAAATAATTAGATACAATTACTTTGTCCCTTTCCTTGTCCCTGTCCTTTTGTTGTAAAATATATTTCTTGGTCACCACGTGCACCACGCTCGCGACTCGCGGTAGCCCGAGGTCACTGACCTTGAAGTCGATACATTTCGTGTCGTAACAACAATTCGATGTATTTTTAAGGACCATTTGAAATCGATTTTTATTTAGTAAAATATTACAATTAGACGATTAAATTTAAAACACACTCTTGGAATGATGTCTACTCCCTTATTTTAAAATTTGGCCGGTGACGAAAAAATAACCCTGTATATTGTCCTAATGATTTTATAAATCGTAATAAACATTGTGTGAGGAATCCACACGGATCAACTAGTTAGATTATAATTGTCGGCGGCTGGCAATCGCATTAGCTAAGTGGATTTGCTTTACCACTGTTACCTGTCATTTTAGGTTATACTCGCTGTAAAGTGACCCAACTACAGATGTGATAAAAGAATGTTTATTAGGAGTGCCGTAACGAAACTCGAACAAAATATTAACATGTTTTAACATAGTGAAATTTAACAAATGTATCGGTATAACGAGGCAGATACCTCAGTCATGTTTTTTAATTGTCAACTACTTCACGACGATGCTGGTCCATGGTAGGTTTTCAAATAAAACTATTCCAACTTCACAACAGCTTACTTTTATTATCTGGGCAGCGTAACGTTGTCCCAGAGAGCTTCACACTGTACAACTACTTCGATTAGAATGATTGCTCGTCGTTCAATGCGGAGAATTTATATTGCAAGTAACTCGTGTTTCAACTAATTAAGCTAATGATTGCGATAAGAACATTCAAGAATTTACACTTTTACAATCAATTGTTTCATTTTAATAAATCAGGTAGTCTTCGCGCCGATATTATTAACACATGAACAAATTAAATTGTTATTCCTAAACGAATTTTATAGGAGTCGTTCATTATGGAGGCTCGGTCATGTTCTAAAAGTTAAAATAATCGTATACTTACATAAAAAAAATATTAACTAAAAAATAAGATATTTCATTTTTGGTTGATAATTCCCAATTTATTAATATTTAGGGAATTTAAAAAACAATAACTTAGGGAAATGTTATACCTACTTAAAAAAATAAGTGCGCAAGGTTGCAGATCTAAAAACAGATCGTAAATATTGACTAAAGCGGCAGGAAATGGGAAAAGTTAGCCGAAGTTTGAGGCCAGTGGCTTGCTATGGGACAGGCCTATGTCTAACAGTAGACTGCTGGAGACTGATGATGATGATGAGATAATCATGATGAAGCAGCAACTGCCAACCGAAATCTACAAAAACTATCCGTGTCTAATCTTGCTTCATCAAGACGGGTTTTACAATTACACCTACCTACAGTTCATACTTTTATTTAATACATTTAAATTAATATTATCCCACTATTATTATATTACTATTATTTCTTTGTCCCACTTTCACATCAAATCGGATCAACGGATCGATGTGATATTTAGTGTGGAGATTGTTGACGGACTGAAGAGTTCTATCGGCTCTTTTGCATCGCGAAAAACCACGAGAACGAAGCCGCGGGTAATAGCTAGTACTTATATATCTATATATACTAGTGATCCCGCGAAGATCGAAACTCGATCTTAGTGAAACTTTTTTGTAAATAAAAACTAAATATCATATGAAATGTTATGTTATAGTAACTAAGGTAAACTTAAGGTAAACAATTTGTCTAGAATTTTCAACACTTGCAAAAGACATAGAAACTTCATCAATAATTACGTGTATCTTAGATAATATGTTATATGTGTCAAACGCATGGTAGTGTGTCTACAGTTTTATTTATTAAATTAAAGTACTT